>JAOTRH010460772.1:0-28604 GCA_034768845.1 Heliamphora exappendiculata | reverse complement strand
TATATATGCATGTTTGGTGTTTTGACACCATTTTAGCATTTTTTCTTTGACATGCCTATTTGAGTTTTGATGCATGTTTTGATTATTTTAAGCATATGGGGTGGGTCCCGAGAGTCGTGCGAAGTTACGGTGCGAATTTTAAAAATTCAAAAAAAAAATATTTTGGAGGCCTATAAATATCTAGAGTTAGATATTTTTAAAACTTAACTCCTAAGTTTCCTCCATCTTCTCTCTACCTTCTCTCTAACTTCTCGGGGGCCCAAGGCTTGGTTTTCGACGGACCTACAGCCGATCCTTGTTATTGGCTTCGTAGTCTACACATCCATCCAGACATAATTTAATTTCAACGAAGCTCAGATTTGCATGTAGGTTGAGACATCGAGTTTTTGACCCAACGAGGTAGGATCTCAGATTCTACTGCGGTATAAGAGTACTATAAGTAATCTTATCCTCTTTCACTGTTTAAAAATGCATGAAACGTGATTTTATGTATTCTGGGTCTGGTTTTGATTTAAAACTATTTTTTGGTATTTTCGGTGGATGGAAGTGTGTTTTGAGGGTTTCTTTTCGAGATGTTGGTGTGAGGCTAGGGTGTGTTGATGTTGAAGGGAGTTTGATGAGTGTTTGGCGGGTTTGATTTAAGTCTTGGAGACAAAACCGTAGCTTAAAAATGGTTTCTAGGTTGGTTCAGTCGACTGGGGCCTTGAGTCCAGTCGACTGGATCATACTCTGGTGAGTTCAGTCGACTAGACGAGTGAGGTTAGTCGACTGAAATTCCTTCTGGTTTGGTTCCTCTTTTCCAGTGAGTTTTTCAATCGACTGGGGGCTTGGACCAGTCGATTGAACCCTTGTGTGAGTGTTTGGTGTTGGTTTTGATGGTTCAGGTGGTTTGTTTGGGCAAATGATGGTTTGCAAAGGAAGTTTTTATGAAAACTTTTGGGAGAAACGTATTTATCGGAGGTTTAGAGCTAACCCTTGGGGTTGAGGCTCACTTTCTAAAACGTTTGCATGAAAATATTTTTTTACATGTTTTGGTTCGATCTCCATTGTTTCATGGATTAGATCTCTTGCTTATACATGCATTATATAACTGCTTTTGGGGAAAATATTTTTAAAAATGTTTTGTTGATCTCCATGTTGATGGATGGATCTATATACATGTATAATGTATATTTCCAAAAAGATTTTGTAGTTGATGCTACCGTTCGGTTTTTAGGAGATTATCTAGATGTACCGGGATGACGGGTATTTTGTACAAGTTGCCCTTTGTGTAAGTCCAAAAATGTGCATAGCGTAGGTGCTCTGTACCATCGGGTTAGTCCCCGTAAATTGAGTTGGGTGCTCTGTACCCTCGGGTTGTAACCCGTAAATTGAGTGGCTACGTTATGAAGCTCCGTATAGAACCTGTGTGTATCTAACTGGTCACATCATATATGGGGATTAGATACTGGACAGGGGTCTATCGTTGTTACCTCTATCGTGTGATGGAGTCGGTACATAGAATCATATTCTTCTTCTTTTCCACGATGGTACATTCCGTGAGGGAATAATATTTTGATTACTATTTTTCCTCAACTATGGTTGGTTATTTGCAATATTTGCATCACATGGTTTGAAGGATGAAAATAGAATTTTATGTTAATGAATTCGTTTTGGGAGACTTGTGTGGTCCGATGGGAAAAACTTGAGGGTTTTGGATGGAAAATCAATTTTGGTGACGATATACTGTAAATCAAAATTGTAACCCGTAAATCAAAATTGTATGCATAAAATCAATGTTGAAGATGGGAGCTTTAAAAGCTAAGTCCATGATTTTCGTCATCAAGAAGTAATCCTCAACAAGGTAAGAAAGACTCTAATACTTCTAATTTTACATAAATCAAACATCTCTCCCACCATCCTCAACCACAAATCTAAGATCAAAAATCAAAACTCAAAGATAAAGGCGTCATGGTTGGATTTTTTTGGGATTGTTCGGTTTGAATGTTGAAGTTGTGAGTTGGTGTGGGTTTCTCCATGGATTCCATGACTTCTATAAGCTTTGAAATATTAATATATTGAAGTACAATACATGTATACAAAGAAAATTGGTCAAAAACTTACACACTTGACACTAAGAGGCTAGAATCAAAATAGGCCTGAGTTTTGGGAGTTTTGAGCTTTCTGCCCTGATCTTTAAAATATCATAACTCGATGTAGAAAAATGATATAATCGTGTTCTTTATATCCATACCTAGGTTTTTGTGTTATCTTTCAACCAAAATTATTTTGAAATCATTTGAGTAATTAAAACTCGATATATTACAACTCTACCAAAGTGTGTCGGTTTCAAACCAATCAACAATACACACCTAAATACCCAAGTTTAAAATGAGATCCGAGTTTTGGTCAAAACATGAAAGTTGTAGAACATATGCGTATCTAGCTACCCACCAAACATGAGCTCAAAGTAATGAGTTTTACTACGTCAAAACCCCTTTGAAACTTTCTGTTGTGTTTCAGCCCTCAAGGGACACTTCTGTCACATATTTTTGTGTAACCCAAAACTCCTATTTTTAGTGACCTACTCCAAAAGTTGTCTACATGAATATTGTTGCTAACCTATTGACGTATTTTCTCCCCAAAAATAATACCTTAAAGCCTCGGGATGATTCTCCAAAACTATTTCGAACCCTCTGTCTAAAACCGGCTCTGCTAAGTTTTGGCAGCTGACAGACCCTATTTTATAAAATGGCCAAATAGTCTAACTTGTTCCAAACGACTACCCTTAGTTATTAACATGAAACTTGTAGGGAACATGTTAAAATAGAATATACTAAAAAATGGTCTCTTTTGTACTTGATATGATATCCCCAAACCAAGACCAACAGAGACACTTTTCTGAACAATTCTCTGAGCAAGTGCTGAACTGTTTTCGTTTTCATCAAGTTTTTCACCATTTTGCCTTAGATTTTGGCTTTGGTGTTGAATATAAAAGTTGTAGGGAATATTTTAATCTAAATCATCACCAAAAATCATAATCCAATTCCAAGTCTAAGTACCTCAAGATGCTACGGTACTTTAAAATTTAATGATTAGGAGAGAGTAATAAATGGTTAAGTTAAATCCTTAAACAAGTGAAGGATTGGGCAAGTGGGTAGTACCCCTTAAACATAAAAAGAAAGTGACCATGGTCCCTAAAAATCAAGAAAACATTCAACGGTTAGAATTACCTTAGTACTTCACGTTCTAAGAGAGGTAGAACTCCGTGTTGACGGTTAAGTCATGCTTGCTTTCTAGGCATGAAAGTTTTGTTACTCGAGGTGCAAGCTTAGCTCATTGTCAAAGGCTCGGTTCGTATGCATATAAGATAAGGTGAGAGTGCTTAGCCATTATCTTGAACTTGAGTTTATGTAAATGATGCTTGAAAATGCTTTGACGCGTATATTTTGAATTATGACCAGTTTGACGATAACATGAACCTGTTGTTTTCAAAAGTCATGATGTTTTTAATTCAAGTGTGCTATCCATGATATTTGAGCTAGCATGATGTTACTATGAAAGTATGGTTAATGTTGTGTGGTTGTTCCAAAGTTCCATGTTACAAGGGTTTTTGGCCTTTTGTATCCCGTTATGAGGGAGGTTACCCAACTATGAGTTTTTCATTTGTCCCTCTAGGGGAGGTTTTTCGTTAAGCGGGCATTTTTGCCTTAAAGGATTTTAGGCTGAGTCCTAGGTTTTAGCACATACCACTCATGCTTGGTGGAGAGTGGCCCTCATTCCATCACGTTTCTTTTCATGCATTGAGAATTGAGGTTACAGTACCGTCAGAACTCCTAGTCGTGAGGTTGATGACTACTTGGACATTATTGGGGTTTCAGTCTAGAGTTGAGAAAGCGGTCATACATTTTAAATTTGTGGTAGTTGAGCCAAGAACATATTTCTATTTGTAATACTGAGAAGGTTCTGTATAATCTGTGATATTTTCATGTTTAAGCAAATGCATCAGTTTCTATATTTTCGTAGAAAATGTGATGAACTATTTTTAAAAAGATTTTTCAGTTATCCTTAACTATGTAACTGTGTTTTCTGTTCATGATAATGCTAAGTGTGTTCTCCTATAACATCTGTGGTTGCAGATACCAGGAACGACTAGGAGTTGGTCCACCACAGGCGTCGTCGAGTAGTTTTGGTTTAGTGTTCTTTTGTTTAGTTTTTAGTTTTGGCATAGCTTCATGTATAAGACCTTGGAGGATTTTGATGTTTTAGAAGTAATGTATGCCCTTGGGATGGCGAATCCCTAGTGACTCATGTATACCAATTTTGACATTAAGGTGTTGTGGTTGCTTAGAAGTTCTTGTCTGAGGTGGGATCACATCCCTTTGTACAGGTTTGGTGCCTTACGGGAGCGGGGTATTACATTCATGGTTGAAGAAATGACCGAAAGGTATTCATCTAAAATTAACTGTGGTGGCACGGATTTTATTTTTATCGTTCGACATCATAAAGTTTTTAATCTGGAACCTATTTCGGTGATTGCTCGTCTAATTTTTTCAATCAAGAAATCGTATTCAAATCAATGATTTTGGTAGTTTGTCTCCAATAGCTTCAACCCACTTTGTAAAGTAGTTGATAGCCACAAGAATATATTCATGTCCATACGATGCTTTGGGTGTGACTTTTCCTATCACATCAATTCCCCATACCAAAAATGGCCGTGGCGAAGTCATACTATAAAGATGAGATGGTGGCACATGGATGAGGTTTGCGTGAACTTGACATTTTTAACATCTCTGAACAAACTTGTAACAGTTTGTATCCATCGTCATTCAAAAGTACCCTTGGCGCAAAATCTTCTTTGCTAGCATCAACCCATTCATATGAGGTCTGCAAACTCCTCTGTGAATCTCCCGCATCATTCGTGTCCTTCTTCCGTATCAAGCAGAGTTTGTTAACTCCCATATATCCTTTCTTGTACAGCATTTCTCCTTTTTTAGTGAAGTTCCAAATGTCATGATACCAGGGTAGTTCATCATTGACCTCTTGGGTAGCGACAATGTCACTAATTATGGATGTGTCTCGTTGCTAAATTTCCAAAGGTCTCATTCTTACTCCAAATGGTATATCTATCATCAATGCCACAGTGGCTAAAGCGTCAGTGAACTTATTCTACAACTTCAGGACGTGGGTGAACAACAGACTCTCAAAGTAGGGGATTATTATTTCGAGCTCCCGGTGGTATTGGATTAACCTTTCTTCTTTGACCTTCCATTCTCCATTTACTTAAGATACGACCCAAGTTGTGTCCCCAATGACTTTCAACTTTCTTTCCCCAAGTTCAAAGGCTGCATCTAATTCGGCTGAGAAAGCTTTGTACTTAGCCTAATTGTTTGTAACCTCAAAACTTAACTAAAAAGCCAATGGGATATGGGAATCATCGAGGGTGATCAAGTGTATCCCTATGCCATATCCATATTAGTTCAAAGCTCCATCGAAATACAGGGTCAAAGATCCTTCTTGATTTTCAATACTTATTCATCGAAAACCTCAAACACGGGCTCATCTTCTCCTTTAATGGGATGATCGGCCAAAAAGTTCGCAACAGCTCTTCCTTTCACTAATTTCCTCATGATATATTAAAATCAAACTTAGTCAGCATCAGCAACCATCGGGCCAACTTCTCTCTCAATGCTGGCTTCTCGAAGAGGTATTTGAGCGGGATCATTCGCGAGTTCAGTACAGCTCGGTATGCTAGTATGTAGTGGCGTAACTTCCTAGATGCCCAAACTAATGCCCAGTAAGTCTTTTTTAGAGGTGTATTCCGACGGTCTCAATCTGTCATTTTTTTTTTGCTTAAGTAGTAGACAACTCTTTCTACCTAGGCTTCATCTTCTTGAAAGAGCATGCATCTCATTATTGAATTAGTCACTGATTAGTACCATATTAAAGGATTGTCAGGTTTTGTGCCGTTAGAACTAGAGGGTTTTATAGGGTATCGTCGTATAGCGCCGAAAGCATTTAAGCACTGTTAATCCCGTCAAAATTTGGTTCCCTTCTTCAAGAGTCAGGACATAGGTTCACAGGTCATGGTTAACTTGGCTAAAAATCGACTGATAAACTGAATTTTCCCCAAAAATCTTCTTACATCCTTTTCAGTTCTCGGGAAAGGCATCTCGAGGATGGCCTTGATTTTTGATGGGTCGACTTCTATTCCTCGTTGTGTGATCGTAAATTTGAGCATTTTCCCTTTTGTTACTCCAAAAGTTCATTTCTGCAGGTTCAGATGCATCTTGTACTTTCTTATCTACTCAAAGTCTTTTCTCGATCCTTTGGCGCCATTAAAATCTGGTTATACCCCTAAAATCCATCCATGAAGGATAAGAGTGCATTCCAGGTGGTATTATCTACCAGCACATCTATGTAGGGGAGGGAAAAGCCGTCCTTAGGAATTATCCTATTAAAATCTCTAAAGTCGACAGACACTCAGATCCTTCCGTCTTTCTTCGGTACCAAGATGATATTGCCACCCACTTTAGGTATTCTGTGACCATGAGGAATCTAGCATCTATTTGCTTGGTAACCTCCTCTTTGATCTTGAGAGCCCAATCTAGCTTAATTCTCCTGAGTTTCTGGTTGGCAGGCTTAGCATCAAGATAGATGGGGATTTGGTGTTGTACGATATCAGGATCGATTTCGAGCATATCTTCGTAGGATCATGCAAAAATATCTTTAAATTATTTTAATAAAAAGGCTAACTGCTCACGTTCTTCCAAAGAGAGCATAAAACCAACCCAAACTATCTGCGGATCCTTTTCATTATTTAGATTTATTAAAACATTTTTTTCCATTACAGGTTTAGCTCACATTTCTTCTTCCTTTTCAATTAAAAATTTTAATTTTTGGGAGATATACTTCTCGAATTCATTTAATTTTTCAGAATCCACACAAGATATTTGAGGCATAACAAAGTAAGAAAAATTTGGATTTATTTCATTGATTTCAAAAGAGGCTACAACTTCATACTCGAAACAGAAAGAACTCGGGATGCCAATAGGTGCATTCCTGGCAAATTTTCCAGTACAGGAACCGCTTACAGACTCGATCATAGCAGACTTATCAAACTTAGATTCCTACTCACTTTCTACATCATGCATATAAAGAGACTCAAGGGATTGACTCTTTTTCATTTTTTCGACAATATCCATAATGAGCATAGTGTCATCCGCATGCTCGTCAGCATCCATCATCAGCACAGCTTCGCCTTGTTAGTTACTTATACGCACTTGAGTCATCTCTTCATCGAAGAAAGAACCAAGATCTTCTTTCTCAAAATGGACTGCCCAATCGGCTGGTATATTCTCAGTAAACCCCATCTGCCATATCTCCATCTCTTCCTCACTATTAGATAGATGGTGATTAAAGAAGATTTCCAATCCCGATAATTTCTTACTGGTTCCTTCCTTAATCTAAGGTTCTAAAAATCCGTAGTAAGGGAAGTCGTCTCCTTCTTTGATGAAACATTCGTTCAGTGTCAATCCATATTCTTCCATCTTCAAACTTTATGCTTCTAACTTATACCCGAGCCCATATCCATGATGGTTGTGGTGTACGGGGATCGGCATCGTAATCCCCTACAAGTTCTTGCCAAGCCCCATTCTTGGGAAAATGGACATTCCCTTCATCATCACAACCACCGTCAGGTTCATGTAATTGTCTTCTTTATTCATCAGCACTTGAATAGCCTTGATTTCATCAAAATCAATCCCATTTAGAAAGAGGTCTTCTTCTTCGTGTTGAATCTAGAGGAGAGGGGTGGTATCACTAAGTAGGGTCAGCATACCAGTTTCCCCTGGAATAGTGATAGTAATCCCTTCCTTTATCAACTTGACCTTCTGATGCATGGTTGAAAGAACTGCTCTTATTGTCGGATCGTGTAACTAAAGCCTTCCTAGCAGCAGATTAAATGAGGCTAGCACATCGAGAACATGGAATTCCACCTCACTTTCTAGCGGTTTCACTGTTACAATAAAAGTCACCAATCCAAAAATGTCCCTCCGTGTATTATCATATGCTCGCACCCCATGTGCAATTGGCTTGAATTCTTGCGTTTTCAACCCTAGACAATAAGCTGTTCGTAAGGGGCATACATTAAGCGTAGAGCCGTTGTCAACCAAAACGACTAGAACCCACTTTCCCAAATAATTAACGGTTAGATGCAGCGGCTTATTGTGAGATGGTCCCTTCAGCAGGAAATCCTTGTCACTAAAAGCTATCACGTTGGGCTATTTCTCTGGTACTAACATTCGGACTAACTAATACAAAAGTCACCAATCTAAAAACATCCCTCCGTGTATTGCCATATGTTCGCACCTCATATATAATTGGCTTGAATTCTTGCATTTTCAACCCTAGGCAGTAAGCTATTCATAACGGGCATACATTAAGCACAGAGCCATTGTCGACCAAAATGACCGGAACCCACTTTGCCAAATATTTAACGGTTAAATGCAACGGCTTAACGTGAGATAGTCCCTTCAGCAGGAAATCCTTGTCACTAAAAAGCTATCACATTGGGCTATTTCTCTAGTACTAACATTCCAACTAACTAATCAAGGAAAACATCGATCGGGATGTCTACTTTGTTTAGAACTTTTTGTTGGAGGCAATACTGCCAATATTATTATTTTTGTAAACGATTTTTGATAAAAAAATTAATTGGACGGGCAAACGTCGAAACGGGCTCCATATAAAAATTTTAACATCGAACGATCAAATGAAAATTCGTGCAACCAAAGTTATTTTAGAAAAATACTTTTTGTCGATCTAATCTTCAACTACGACTTAATTTTGAGTTGAAGCTCCAATCAGATCTTCTACTGTATTTCTTGACGCGATCCTTCAACGTAGTGCGGGCTACAATCCTTCGAGAACTCGTACCGGCAGAACTCCGATATATTTAAGTCTTAAGAGACAAACATAATATTATAATAATAATGATATATAATCATCAGAAACTGGTTCAGCTTACCCGCATATATATAGAGCTACAGTAGGGACTTGGGGAGTAATTATGAGTTAAATTTCTAGTGGAGCACAGACACCTACTAGAGGTTTCTACAATTATAGAAAGACATACAGTAATTTCTGTAATTTCTATAAAATACTAAATTACAGTTCATACCACTAAAGAACTATAATTGCACTCTGACCCATAATCTCAAGGCCTTCTTACATTGAGCTCTTATTATTAAATGCTTATCATTTCTCCCCACGTTAAGATTCTCGATACCCGTCAATTAAATTTAATTACTGATAATTTAATTTAATTGGTATCTTGATATTCCTTAAACCTTTCACTTAACTGATTTGACTGTCGAATAATTAAATCCACCAGCATAGTTTGGCCCAGTCAAAACTTATCAGCATCCTTAAGGGAGTATCGTCAATCCCGATCTTCGGGACATGGATTCCGTCAATAATTAATATTTTTCATATAAATAATACTGCTATCCAACTCACCGAGAATATAGATTCATATAAGATCGCACTCTCTAATGAATCAAAACAACGAATATTAAATATACAAAAATCAATAATTATTTTAGGAATAAGAGGATAAGCACTATTTATAATAACCTTGAGTGTGAATTAATTTATATAATCAGTACAAAATTAATTACCCCAAATGTCCCATTCAATACACACAAAGTGTACTGGCACATAGAGTTAGAACAATAGACGACGCTATTATCTGTTTTCCGTAACCAAGACAGGCCTACTAAAATTTCGTGTCACAGTCGTACCGATGGTATGTCTATTTTCATCTAAACTGTGAACATAAAACTTATATTCTGCAAGAACCTAAAATCTAATCTTCTGTGTGTAACTCATACTCTACACACCAGATTAAATACTATACAGAATATTAAACATCCATGTATAACAAAAAAATGATATACATACATTGCTCAAAAAGATTCTCATAAAATGAAAAATTAATTTTATTAAAATAAAATTAAATACTAAAAACATGGTTTTCAGTATACCAATCTTAACAATCTCCCACTTATACTCAAAATCATACTGCAATACATCTGACTCCCATGCCCTCTACATGACTATCAAAAGTCTTAGCCGGTAAGCTCTTTGTAAAATGATCTGCAAGGTTGTCTCCTGATGTCATCTTGGTCATAGCAACATCACCTCTCTGTACAATTTCTCATATCATGTGATACTTCTGCTCAATGTGCTTGCCTTTCTTATGGACCACTGGCTCCTTCGAGTTTGCAACTGCTCTGCTATTATCACAGTAAAGTGTAATAACCTACTGAACTGAAGGCACCACATGTAGATCTAACAGGAAATTTCTAAGCCAAACGGTCTCCTTGGCTGCTTCAGAAGCTGCCACATACTCGGCCTCCATGGTGGAATCAGCAATGCAGGACTACATGATATTCCTCCAACTTATAGCTCCACCTCCTGAGGTAAACACATATTCTGAGGTAGACTTAAGGGAATTGCTGTCAGACTGAAAATCTGAGTCTGTGTACCCTAAAGGTACTAGACTGTCTGCCTGGTAAACTAACATATAATCCTTAATCCTTTTCAGGTACTTGATTATATTCTTTAGTGCAGTCCAATGGTCCTGCCCTGGGTTAAACTGATATCTATTAACCATGCCAATGGCAAAGCAGATGTCGGGTCTAGTGCAAAGCATAGCATATATGAGGCTTTCTACTGCAGAAGCATAAGGAACTACCTTTATCTTCTCTATCTCATCAGGTGTCTTAGGACACTGATCCTTGAATAGAGTGATTCCATGCCTGATAGAGAAAAACCCTTTTTTGGAATCCTGCATGCTAAAACGAGCAAAGATATCATCGATATACTTTGCTTGTGACAAGCCCAACATCCTTTATTTTCGATCTCACACAAACTTGATCCCAATGATGTGACTGGCTTCTCCCAAGTCCTTCATATCAAACTACCCAGATAACCATACTTTAACCGTAGATAATGCCCCCACATCATTGTTGATGAGCAAGATATCGTCTACATAAAGTACTAGGAAGATCACCGCGCTTCTTTCGCGCTTCCTTCACGCTTCTTGTACACACAGGACTCATCCGAACTTTGATTAAAATCATAAGACTTTATTGCTTGATCAAATCGAGTGTTCCAAGACCTCGATACCTGCTTAAGTCCATAAATGGATCTCTTAAGCTTACACAACATGTGCTCCTGGCCCTTTGCAATGAATCCATCTGGTTGTATCGTATAGATATACTCGTCAAGACTTCCGTTAAGGAAAGCTATCTTGACGTCCGTTTGCCAAATTTTGTAATCGAAATGTGCGGTAATAAATAAGAGAATCCGAATAGACTTAAGCATAACTATCGATGAAAATGTTTCCTCATAATCGATCCATTCTTCTTGAGTGAACCCTTTAGCAACAAGCCTAGCTTTGAAGGTTTCAGCCTTCCCGTCTACTCCTCTTTTCTTCTTGTAGATCCACTTGCATCTAATGGGTTTTATCCCTTTGAGTGGTTCTACAAGTTTCCAGACCTAATTAGAATACATAGATTCCAACTCTGAATTCATAGCCCTTTGCCAAAGATCTACATCTTTGTCTTTTAGTGCTTTATTGTAGTTACAGGGCTCGGTATCTAGTTCAGCCGGGATCTTGTCAAATGACTCTCCCAAAAATATATACCCATCAGGTTGATGAACAACCGTCCCACTACGACGAGGTACTACTTGTGTTTGTGTACTAGCAGTAACAGGTTGTGCAAAATCTAAACCCTGTGCATCAGCACCCTGTTCCTGATTTGTACTTGTCCCGATAATCCTCCCACTACGACGAGGTAATAGAATATCAGTGACTTGTGATTCCTCTTCCGTTCTGCTGATAGTTTCTCTCAGTTCTTTAAGAACAATTTTACTATTGGGCCTGTGATCCATAGTATAATCTTCTTCTAAGAATCAGGCATTGGTGCTAACAATGGCCTTCTAATCCTTAGAATTATAAAATAGACCACCCTTTGTTCCCTTAGGATACCCTACAAAGAAACAAACTTATGTCCTCAGTTCCAACTTACCAGCGTTCCCTTTCAGCACATTTGCTGTACACCCCCAAATCCGAATGTGTTTCAGATTAGGCTTACGCCCGGTTCATAATTCTGTGGGAGTATAAGGTACTGACTTAGAAGGTACCAAGTTCAAAATGTAAGCCGTTGTCTCTAAAAGCGAGTCTCCAAAATGAATATGGTAAACTTGAATAACTCATCATTGGCCTTACCATCTCTATAAAAGTCCTATTCCTTCTTTCTGCTACATCATTCTGCTGTGGAGTGCCAGGTGCAGTCAACTGGGATGTAATCCCCTCTAATGATAAGTACTCTTTAAACTCTCCAAAGAGGTATTTTTCACCATGGTGGAATCATAGTGATTTGATACTTTTACCCAGACGCTTGTCCGCCTCTGCCTTAAATTTTTTGAATTTCTCAAAGCATTCAGACTTACGGTGCATCAGGTAAATGTATCTATACCTTCAGTAGTCATCAATGAAACTGACAAAGTACTCAAAGCCATCTCTAGCCCAAATTTTCATAGGACCACACACATCAGAATGAACCAGATTCACAGACTAGAAGTATCTCTACTTTTAATGAACTCAAAGGTCCATCTGCTACCAGTCTGTTTATCCTTTTTAGATTAATATGACCTAAGCATAAGTGCCAAAGAAATATTTGGTTCATTAAAGAAAGAAACTTTCTCTTATATGGTAATATAGATGTATTATTTGTTTATGTCAATTGCAGTGTAGACAGATTAGAGTAATAATATAAAGATCATCCACCAATATACCAGAATAGATAGCCCATTTATTATCCTTAATAACCATAGAGTTATTAAAATAAACTAAATATCCATCTTTAGCCAATTCAGAAATGAAAACTTAGTTCCTCCTAATGCTAGGTAAAAAAATATAATCTCTCAATATTAAAATTCGATCTCTACCAAATCTGAGAGTGACATCTCCTACTGCAACTGTTGTTACATTTGTATTATTGCCCATATGTAGGTAAATCTCTCAATCACTAAGTTGTCGAGTTCTTAGAACCCCTACAATGAATTGCAGACATGATTAGTGGCTCCCGTAACTGCACACCAGGTACCGATAAATAACACCGCTAAACATGTTTCCACAACTAGTGAACAGAAATTACCCTGTTTGTTTTGCTTTTTGAGAAATACTAGACATAACTTTTTTCAGTGCCGAGTCTGGTTACAGTGAAAATATCTACCTTTCGACTTTTTCACACTACTCTGTGGCCTACTAACTACCCTAAAAATTGTGTTTCCCTGTTTCTGAACCTTTTTCTTCTTCATGCCTTTCGACTTTGAGGAAGAACTTTTTTTTCTGAAACAAACACATTTTTTGGTATTGAAGAAATACCATTAGTAGTTAAAGCTATATTCATTTTATATTTCCAGTCAACAAAATTTGGTCCCATAAATTTGTTTTTTTTGAGTATTAAAGCGAGTGGGTTGAAATCTATTTTAATCCTGAGAATCACATAATTAAATAAAATCATTAATTATGATGAGAAAATTTTTAAATTCATTTTAATTTGGTTTTCTTTACCATTTTAAAAATAAATTCACTAGCAGCCTGGTAACCTGTGAATAGTATGGCACGATGGGTGGACGTCTACTATCCATCATAAGATTAGACAGGTCAATTACTTTTAATTTTACTATCTAGGCAACTGACCATGCGAAATAAGATTAAATAGCTGGCATAGTTTTGGTCCAGTATATAATAGCAGTGACTCGGATAGAGAGGATACTACTATATATAGCTAAGTGTTAACCATCACCAAATTTGGACCATCACCTAATCCCAAATTAATTACTTCGCAATTAACCCTTCAGATAGAGAAGTGGTCCACATTAATAATTATATAGAATTATCCCTAAAGTAGATTTGTACTGGCGATACCGTAATTAATCTGTTCGATGGAAGGAAGACCTTACTGCCAATGCGCAGGTTTTAATTGCATTGCATACAAACTGGTTATAGAGACAACAGGATTTATCTATGAATAAATTCCATCTCCCACTTAGATTTTTAAAATATTTTTTAAGTTTATAAAAATTCGTTTAATTAAAATAAATTTATTAATTTCGAAAATCACCCGATCTGAAAGAATCAAACATCTTTCCGTGTACACGATTCCAAAAATTCTGATTTATCAAACCATCTTTTCGTGTTTAAATGCGTAACAAATAAAATTTAATAAATGCACAATTTTTTCTTTAACTTTTCAGCTAAGATAGTGACTAAAGCCATTTATTTATTTTATTTTTTATTCCATATTTTTTGAAAAATAATAATTTATTTCAATTAAATATTTTTTTATTTAATTAATTCAAAAATCAAAATTAATTCTCATATTTTTTCAAGATATCTGACTTAAAAAATAATTTTTATCGTGGTATTTTGTAAAAAAATAAAATATCTAAAATTTTTCTATTTAATTAAAATTAATTAATTAAAAAAAACTTAATTTTATTTTTTTATTACAAAATATTTTAATTAAAACTAAATATTCTAATTAATTAAATTAATTTGATAAATAAAACTAATAAATATCATTCACACAATTAATAAAGTATTAAATGCAAGATATATATAAAAAAAATATTTCGATTTTATGATCCATCTCAATTTAGAGTTTCAATCTCCTATTAAAAAGAAATAATTTTCTGGTTTTTCAATTACCGCATAATTCCAACTTTTGTAGTTGCATTAGGATTCCTTGACATATCAAATTTTAGCTCCACAAAAAACCGCTGCAGTATTTACCAAGAATCAAAGCAGCAGAATCAAAACAAAACACTGTTGTGTGGAAATCGAATTGCCAAAACACTGTTTCCGATTAGAACTTGCACTGCTTGGAAAAAACACCAGTCGTGCGCCTAAAAAACTACTGGAATAAGGGCCTCAGCAATCCGGAATTTGGAGTAAGGGCCTCAGCAATTCGGAATAAGCGCCTCATCAATACAGCGCTAGTTGGGCTTGCTTTGCTGGAATTTGCTGCGCAACTATATGCGCCTGGAATCACACTTTTGTACGGTAACAGTATTTCGAAAAATAGCACTCAAACTATTTCGTTTGATTGGAGATCACTGCTGCTGTTAGTGGGACTATTCGGTGCTACTGTTTGCGCCAGTTGGTGCTAGCTGCTGGACTGTTTTGGTACTACACTTCTGTGCTGAAAACAGCCTGAGATGGAATTACACTGCTGCGGTTTCCGATTGGAAAAAGTTGTTGTTGAATGGATCCGGCGCTTGGGAAGAAAACCACTGCTTTGTGGGTTTGGTGCTACGCCGCCGCTTGCTGAGTTTGGCTTTGGAAAACCACTCCTATTGGCTTTGCTGGAAACCGTAGCTTGGTTGAAGAAAAACAGTGCTGCGGCAGCATTAGGCTGCGTTTGGCAGCACCGCAGCCCAGTTTTTTTTAAGCAAAAAATAACTGTTTGGCTTCAAAAAAATATTAACACAGTTCGATGTTCTTCGACTATTCTTCCTCATGATTCCCAAAGCCGTGATCCAAAACCGTGTTCTTTGTTCTTCTTTAATTTTTTTTTCGATTACATAAAATAAAAAATATATATAAGAACTAGAAACTGAAAAACAATAATTTTTACATTGAAACCTATGTCCCGTAAGCTCACAAAAATTAATCTATCACGGTCAACCCCCGTGATTAAAAAAAATAATTAAACAATCATTCACGCATTCAATGAAACATGAAAATAAAAGATGATCGTAAAATCGGGATTAAAACGCCTACAAAACAAAGTTAGCAACAGTTTTAAATCTACTCGGCCCCGATAATCGTGAACAAAAAGCAAAACGACTCTAATACCAATTTGTTGGAGGCAATACTGTCAAGATCATTGTTTTTGTAAATGATTTTCGGTAAAAAAATTAACTAGATGGGCAAATGCCGAAACAAGCTCCAAATAAAAATTTTGACGTCAAACGATCAAAAGAAAACCCGTACAAGCAAAGTTAATTTAGAAGAATATCTTTTGTCGATCTAATATTCAACTACGACTTGATTTCGAGTAGAAACTCCAGTTAGATCTTCTACTATATTCCCTTATGCGATTCTCGAACGTAGTATGGGGTACGATCCTCCGAGAACTCGTACCAGCAGAACCCTGATGTATTTAAGTGTTGATAAACAAAAATAATATCATAATAATAATGATATATAATCATCATAAAATGGTTCAGTCTACCCGGATATATATAAGACTACAACAGAGACCTACGAAGTAATTATGAGTTAGATTTCCAGTGGAACACAGACACCTACTCTATTTTTACAATTATAGAAAGACAAGCAGCGGTTTTTGCAATTTTTATAAAATACTGAATTACAGTTCACACCACTAAAGAACTATAATTGCACTCTGACAAACAATCTCACGTCCTTCTTGCATTAAGCTCATGTTATTAAATGTTTACCATTTCTCCCTGCGTTAAGATTCCTAATACTCGCCAATTAAATTTAATTACTGATAATTTAATTTAATCGGCATCTTGATATTCCTTAAGCCCTTCCTCTTAACTAATTTGTACGCCGGATAATTAAATCCACCTACAGAGTTTTGCCCGGTTAAAATTTCAAAGCATCCTTAATGGGATATCGTCAATCCCGATCTTCGGGATGTGAATTCCGTCAATAATTAATATTTGTCATATAAATAATACCGCTATCTAACTCACCGAAAATATAGATCCATATAAGATCACACCCTCTAATGAATCAAAGCAACAAATATTAAATATACACAATTTAATAATTATTTTAGGATTAAGAGGATAAACACTATTCATAATAATCTTGAAGTATGAATTAATTTATATAGTTAGTACAAAATTAATTACCCCAAATGTCCCGTTCAATACACACAATGTGTACTGACACAGAGAGTCGAAATAATAGACGATGCTATTATCTGTTCCCGTAACTAAGACAGCCATACTAAAACTCTGTGGCACAGTCGTACCGATGGTATGTCCATTTTCATCTAAACTGTGAACATAAAACTTATATTCTGCAAGAACCTAAAATTTAATCTTTTGTGTGTAAGCCATACTCAACACACCAAATTAAATACTATATAGAATATCGGATATTCATGTATAACGAAGAAATGATATACATATATTGCTCATAAAGATTCTCATAAAATAAAAAATTAATTTTATTAAAATAAAATTAAATACTAAAAACATGATTTTCAGTATACCAATCCTAACACTTTTAGCACAGCATGCCGGTGTTTGTGAGAAGCTATTAGCAATCCCTAAATGCGAACATTTTCCTATGTCTTTCTCAATTGCTTCAACACCACGTTATCTTTTTTGCCTTCTTGCCTTTCTCCCTGCTTCCATGGTTCTTCAATTCCTTTACTTAGCTACCCCTTCTCTAACTGAGTGGGTTTGAAATGTCTCGCACTCCTTGTTAAATGTTCCACTTGTTCTTCAGGTTCCCAAAGTCCTTTTAACTAATCGGCCACTTGCCTGACTTCGACCACTGAATATCCTTTTCCCTGAATGTCTTCTCCTCCCCTTTCTCTAATTCCCCAGAGATCTTCTTCTATTCCTATCACATTTTGTGTGAATCAATGGGATTCCTTATCAACATGGGTTTCTAACTCGAAGAACTGAGGCAGTGAAACCTCGTCAAAGACATCTTCATAATTATATGGTGGGGGAGGAACCCAAGGTTCCCAAGGTCCCCCATTATCATATGGTTCTTCTATGATAGGATGTCATTCCCGCACATCTTCCCCAGCATCGTAGTTTACCTCCATATTCACAGGTTCTTTCTCCAATTCTTCAAGTTCCCAAAGATCATTCTCTTCTTCGTATAAATTCCCATTCACGACGAGAGAGCATAGAGTCGATTCCTCGGGTAAAAGAGTTTTTAACTTTGGCTCGTGAAGAGGAATGGCACGAAACGGAGGATCAAATGCAATACCTGTAGTTCCTAAGAGGTTTACTTGAGGCAGACTTTCCCTGTTTTCTCCCTGTTCCTTCTTCGTCTCGGTTCGTTCTCCACTCACAGGTACATTCTCATCTTATTTGATCACGTTGCCATCGACCCTCTTTCCTTTCGATGATTCTCCATTTACTATTTCCTTTTTCTCCGTCTTTTCAATCTTTAAGCTTAGCTTGACCTCCCCATGCCATGCTACATCATTGTTCGGAGTGGTCGAAACATGCCACTTAATCTCTATCCTGGCTTCCTCTAGGTCTTCAAGAGCCTCGAGTCGTTTCAATTCCTCCAACAAACCTCTGACCTATTCATCTTCCTCATCATCACTATCGAAAGAAAGAAAACTATCTTCCTCCTAAATAACGAAGATCGAGAATTCATCAAAATCGTCGTCTACCAATTTCTCAACAAAGTCATTGATCAATAATACGTCATGGCCAGACAGCAGATTTGTAGCAGGTTTTGGTTCAGTTACTAGAACTATGAACTTTGTGGAGTTAAAGATTTCTTCTTCTCTTCCAATAGCATTGACATTCAACTGCGCCGAGTGGTTTGATAAAGGGTTAGTGGTCACATTCGGCTTTGAGCAGTAGTAGGTGGGAGAATCACCTTGTTGTTTATCAAATCCTAGATTTCATGCCACTGCCCCGTACAATTATTGGTCAAATGACCATGTCCCTGGTGAAAGGCATAATATTGGGTCTAGTTGTATCTAAGTGGTAAGGGACATAGTGGTGGGATTGGCTCTAAAGGCTTCAAGAGACCCCTTTCGATCGAACGGCTTAAAATGGAAGACAAAGGAACAGTAAGCTGAGTAAAAGTTCTTTTCTGGTTACGAGGCTGGTTTTGAGTGGTAGGCTCGATGAATGAATTGGATTGGCTTGGATTCACGTTCAAAGGTTTCCTTCATAACCCTGGCTCATAGAATTGGCGGAATTATTGGGATTATTGGCATAGGGCTTCCTTGTTGCCCTCTGGCTCGATTCCCCCTTCTCAATATCACTGGACTATAAAGCATCCTCTATCTATATTCTAGTGTCAAACACCTGCTCAAATGTCATCAGAGGCTGAATGATCAAATTTTCTAGAACTGTGGTTGTATGTTCTTTACCACCATCCTCACCTGTTCTTTTTCAGTAGGCCTATTTGTCATTTTGGCTGCCTTGGCCCTCTAACGAGTTAAAAATTCAACCAAAGACTCCTTGGCATCCTGTTTAGTAATCTCGAGTTCCCAGGTCATGACATTGAGCTGAATATTGTAATTGTACTGGTTGAAAAACGTAGTAGCAATACCTTCCCAAGTTCTCGTCTTCACAGCATCTAATGACAGAAAACATTTTTAGGTGGCTCCCGACAAAGACCGTTGAAATAGTTGGGTCTTCAACTTATCACTAATTTTCATAGGTGACAGAGTACCCACATACATTCTCAAATGAATTCTCGGATCCTCGATTCCATCAAACTTCTCCGTATCAGGCTTCTTAAATTTCTTGGGGAGTTTTGCATGAGGTAACAAACAAAGCCCCTTTACGTCTAGCATGTAATCCTCAACTCCCCGAGCTTTCCTTAAAACCTTCCCCCATTTGTTAATCTTATCAGATAAGATCGATTCCTTAGTGGCTAAAATTTTTGGGATTCCCACTGTGTAGGTGGTATCGCTGTTGCTTGGGCCCCTTCGGGTCTCAAGTTATCATTTCATATGTTATCTCATACCTCATTTTCTTGCTCATTTGGAAAAACTACATTGGGGTCCACTACCTAGGTTTGTAAAGCCTGAATTTATGCTTGACACTAGGTTTAAATCCTAGCCTGATTGTTCACAGTAGTATTACTCTCTCCATTGTCGGTTGCAAATCTATAATCGCCCTCATCATTTCAGCCATGGTCAACTTTGGGTCTGCCATTGATGAACCTAACAATTCTACTCATCTAAGTCTTTCTCTCAGAGTTCGGCCACAAGTGCATATAGGTTCTTCTCTGTAGGAAGCTATACTCCCAGGTCTTTAAGCTAAAATGACTAATGTAAACTGGAGAACTCATCAGTCAGGGTCTAAACTTGGAATAACCCATGTTCGGTAAAAGGATGGGAAAAAAACTATCATATAAAGGGGTGCTAACTATATAGACTAAAGCATTCATAAAAAGAAAATTACATAATCCTAAAAGATTTGTTGATCCTAAAAGAAAGGGTCTAAGAAGCTATATGCAATAAGAGAAGGTTGGTAGGGCTACTCTCAGTATACTTTCTTAATAGAGGCAAGAATATACCTCTCATACCAGGTAATGGTGCAAGGCATGGTCAAACAATACACAATAACTCTTTTTGCCACATCTTTGAGAGCATGTGGCAAAAAAGCTTGCTAGCTTCCCCGACATAGCCTCGAGACAGTAAACTGATCCAGGTATCGAATAGGCAGAGCGGGGGTTTTGAGAATCAAATATGCAAATATGTATAATGTAAATGCGAATACCAATGAAAAGTTTACAACGAAAACCATTGACATTTTTAAGTTAAGCCCTCTTATAATTTTTTAAAAAATTAGTCCCCAACGGAGTAACCAGAAAAATTGTGGTCGCTTCCAAGTGAGTCAAAAAAAAGATGTGTTGGATATCCATTGTTTCTAGAGAAGAAAATGCTTCTTTTGAAACAAAAATCCAAGATATCCAAACACATGTGAAAATAGAGTTGCCACTTGATTTTTGAGAAAAATCAAGAAAAACAAAAGGAATGCCACAGGTCCTGTGAAAGTAACTAGAAAAAAAGAGTGTTCGGGGGCTAAGGTACGAAAAGAGAAGGTGTTAGGCACCTTTTTCATCCAATCGTGAGGTTGGCCTCTACTTTGTCAATATTGGTTTTTATTTTAAACTTTTCAAAGATAACATGTACAAAATGGGAGGTTAAAAAGAGTACAATCAAAAGTAAACAAAGAAGAAAAGTTCTAACTAAAAGATGAGAGAAAATCCTAAGGGTCATGCAACTTAAGTTTTTTGTTTCTAAACATGCCACATTTATTGTTTAAGGAAAGTAAGCTAAGACATGCAAACTAAGATTAAAGATCTAATCAAAGATAAGAAAAATTCTATGAGTCATGCAGTAAAGTTATCATTTCTAAATGTGCCACATTCATTGTCTAAGCAAAATAATCTAAAACTTGTAAAGTAAAATTAAAGATCTAATCAAAGGAGGACATGAAGAGCTAAAGGGTCATACTGTACAGTTTCTATTTCTAACATGCTGCATACAGATCAAATAGAAAAAATAAAAAGGTCCGAACATGGTTTCTAAGCTACTAATCTCACAAAAAGTTCACGGCTGGCGCAATAGAATGTTGCAACCATGACAAAAATGAAGAAAATTTGGCGGCCATGAAGAAAATACGTAGTGGCCGTAATATCAAGGACAAAAAAATCATGGTCGTGACAACATAAGGTCGTAGCCATTTGGTTTAAAGGATTACAGAAACATTTTTGGGTATCTAGTGTGCTAGTAAACATGAAACCACGTTAAAAATATGTTGTTTTACATTTTACAAAGGACGTTGAGGACACTGTCTTTTCATGGAAAGGGTATATATGAACATATTTTGACATACATTGCTCACATGCTATTGCAAATTAAAAGGAATACATGCTTGATGTAGATAAGTTAAATGCTAAGAAAATCAGTAAATGAAAACCTTAATCGTAACGATCCCCGGAAGAGAGAAAATGGAAGTATAAGAAATGTCATGATTTCTTAAGGTTACCAAATGTGATCAACCATCTCGGATGTCCCCTCGGATGTGGTTGTCTAGAGCCATCTAGTAGTCGGTGCTTCGGGAGCCGTTCAAACAAGAGCAATGCCACAAACTTGACTCAGGAATGAATGGTATCGGAATGTAAGTATTAGGGGAGTATTGAACGGGAAATAAATTTGGCAGATTATCGGTATCCCAGAATGCTCCTCTCATTTTTAGTGAAAACAACGTCTATTTATAGGCAATAGGGCAACATAGAGATCCTTGAGATACTGCCACCTGTCCAAAAAGGCGTAAAGCTCGCGGCCGTGTCCTTGTACCTCGTGGCTGTGAACCTGAATGTACGAACCAAGACCACCGTGACCTTCAAAAGTGGCTGCCTGTTATAAGATCATAAAACGGTCGTGGTAATTAAGAAATGGAGTCCACGGTCTATTCTAGGATCACAAAAAGGTTGCAGCAGTTAAGGCAAGGATAGGGCATGGGGTAGATCATGAAAAGGTGGCGTGCGTGAGGACTATAAAAGTCGTGGCTGAAGGATGTTGAGGAGATTGGTGGTTTCTTGGATTTTGAGTTGAATTCTTAGTATTGCACTTGCTTAGGAGCACTCTTGAGCATAATTCCATGTTTTCGTCATTCGAGAGCATTTGAGATGGGTGCCTAAGATTTGACTCGGTCAAATTGGGGTGTCTACACTCCCCAATGATGAAAACATGGAATTATGCTCAAGGATACTCCCAAGCAATTACGATGTCAAGAATTCGACTCAAAATCCAACAAATCACCCATCCCCTCAAAAACCTTCAAGCTGCAACATTCTCCATCCTTACGGTTGCCACCTTTTTTATGATCCTACCCCACGTCGTGTCCTTGCCTTCACGGCCGTAACCTTTTTGTGATCTTAAAATAGGCCGTAACCTTCTTTTTATTGGAGGTAAGACTGCCAAGATCTTTGTTTTTGTAAACAATTAACGACAAAAATTAACTAGATGGTCAAACGCCGAAACGGGCTCCAGATAAAACTTTTCATGGCGAATGATCAAAATAAAATACGTGCATCCAAAGTTAATTTAGAAAAATACCTTTTTACCGATCGAATCTTCCACTACGATTTGAATCTGTGTTGAAGCTCCTGTCAGGTCTTCTATTGTATTCTCTTATGCAATTCTTGAATGTAAGGTGGGCTACAATCTATAAAAAACGCATACCGGCATAACCTGAACAGTTTTAGTCTTGGAAGACAAGTTATGAAATTGGTTTAGTCTACCAGCATATTTATAGGGCTACAGTAGGGACCTAGAGAGTAATTATGAGTAATATTTTCAATGGAACACAGACACGTATTAGCACTATTTGCAATAAAAAAAACTTCATAGCGGTATCTGCAATTATGAAAAACTAGTAGCTATTTTTATAATTTTTATAAAATAATGAATTACAGTTCACACCACTAAAGAACTATAATTGTACTCTAATCCATAATCTCAAGACCATCTTGTATTGAGCTCATGTTATTAAATGCTTACTATTTCTCCCAATGTTAAGATTTTCGATAGCTACCCATTAAATTTAATTACTGACAATTTAATTTAATCGGCATCTTGGTATTTCTTAAACCCTTTCTCTTAACTTATTTGACTGCCGAATAATCAAATCCACCTGTAAGATTTGGCCCGGTCAAAACTTAAAAGCTTCTTTAAGAGGGTATCGTCAATCCCAATCTTTCAAGACATAAATTTCGTTAATAATTAATATTTTTCATATAAATAATATCGCTATTCAATTCACCGAGAATATAGACCCATATAAGATCGCACCCTCTAATGAATCAAAACAACGAATATTAAATATGCACAAATTAATAATTATTTCAAAATTAAAAGAATAAGCACAATTATAATAACCTTGGGGTGTGAATTAATTTATGTAATCAGTATAAAATTAATTACCCTAAATGTTTCGTTCAATACACACAAAATGTACTAGCACAGAGAGTTGAAACAATAAACGAAGTTATTATCTGTTTCCCGTAACTAAGACAGACCTATTAAAACTCTGTACTACAGTCGTACTGATAGTATGTTAATTTCCATCTAAACTATGAACATAAAACTTATATTCTACAATAACCTAAAATCTGATCTTCTGTGTGTAAGCCGTACTCTACACATTAGATTAAATAGTATACAGAATATCGGACATCCATGTATAACATACATTGCTCATAAACATTCTCTTAAAACCTGGTGAGCGACGATAGTCTGTTCTAAGCGATTTTTTGACAATTTTTCAAGCTATTTTCAAGAAAAAAATTTTATAGAAAAATAGTAATTTTTGAGATCTTTTATTTGATATAAACTACATCAAAAATGGAGTTTAGAAAGAGATCGAAAAAGCCTTGAGAATTTTGGCTACGCAGCGCTGTTGCGGCCAACAGCGTTTTTTGTGGTTCGGGCAGGTTTTTAGTCATTTTTGGGGCAATTTTTCCGCAAATTTTTTGACAAAATTTTTTTATATTTTGAGAGCTTTCCAACGTTATAAAACTCATCTAAAATAGAGCTCGGATAAGACGGCAAGAGCTACTTGAAGACGGCGACAAGGCGGCGTTGGTGGTGGCCGGTGGTGACCAGTTGTTCTCTCCCAAGGCTGCTTTGTGTTGATTTTCTAATAGATACGGGACTGATTTGATATATATTAATATATCAGATAGTATTAGAAAAACCTGATGCAATTAGGACACGTAAGTTAGAGATAAAAGAGGATTATTACAGCTTATCATGTTCGGGAGACTGAAACGTTTCAGCGTTTCACTTAGATCATAAAATCGAGATATATGCATCGTGCTTATACGTATATATATATATATATATATGAACTACGTGGATGATTACATATCTTTTTTATTTATCCTGTTAATTTAATTAATTTAAAATTTTAATTTTAATTAAAATATTTTATAATGAAAAATAAAATTAAATTTTTAATTAATTAATTTTAATTAAATGAAAAACTTTTAGATATTGTATTTTTTACAAAATATCACGTTTAAGATATTTTTTTATAAAATCGAATATATTGAAAAACCGTAAAAATTAATTTCGAATTTTGAATTAATTAAATAAAAAATATTTAATCAAAATAAATTAGGGTAAATTATACTGACCTCCCCTCTAGTTTCTAACAAAAACAGAAACCTCTCATGTGGTTTCTAAAATGTCACTAACCTCCCATCAGGTTTAATTTTTGCATCAAATTAGTCAAATCGTTAAATTTTTGCTATGCTGCACATTGTTTGATACGTTTTTTGAAGAAATTTTTATGATCCAATTCGTTCATTACGTAGAACTTGTCGAATTTGTTTAGCTTGTGAAACTTCATATTCATCTGATACCTGTAACTAAGTGATTGAGTAACGTTTGTTTAACAATATTTTTTTAAATTATAATTTTTATTTATTTAGTTATAAAATAATATTAGGAGATCTTAATTACTAAATGCACAGCTAAGTGAAAATTTAACGATTGGACTAATTTGATGCAAAAAAATTAAACCTGATAGGAGGTTATTGACATTTTAAAAATCACAAGGGTGGTTTTTATTTTTTTCAGAAACCTGACAGGTGGTCAATGTAATTTATCCAATAAATTATTATTTTTTAAACGTGGAACGAAAAATAAAATAAATAAATACTTTTAATCACTACCTTAACTGAAAGGCTGAAGAAAAAGCTATGCATTTATTAAATTTTATTTGTTAGACATTTAAACACGAAAAGATAATTTGATAAATCAGAATCTTTAAAATTGTGTATATAGAAAGATATTTGATTCTTTCAGATGGTGTATTTTTCAAAATTAATAATTTTATTTTAATTAAATAGATTTTTATAACCCTAAAAAATCTAAGTGGGAGAAAAAATTTATTCATAAATAAATTTTGCGGTCTTCATCACCAATTTATAGGCGATGCAATTAAACCCTACATGCCGGCAATAAGTCCTTCCTCCCCAACGGACAGATTAATTACGGTATCGCCAGTACAAACCTCTTTTTGGGATAATTCTGAATAATTATTAATATGGATCACTTTTTCAACTGAATGATTCATTGCGAAACGATTGATTTGGGATTAGATTATGGTTAACACTTAGCTATATATAATAGTATCATCATCAACTGAGTCATTGCTATTATATACTGAACTGAAACTATGTCAGCTATTTAAGTTTATTTGACAGGGTCAGTTGCCTAGATAGCAAAATTAAAAGAAATTGACTTGTCTAGTCTTATGAATAATAGTAGACGTCCTCCCATCGAGACAGGCTAATCTTAGGTTACTAGGCGGCTGGCAAATTAATTTTAAAATGGTAGAGGGAATCAAATTAAAATAAATTTAAAGTTTTGCTCTTCATAATTAATTATTATTTTTTAATTATATAATTCTTATGATTAAAATTGCTTTCAACCTACTCGCTTCTATACTTAAAGAAAATAAACTAACGGGACCAAATTTTGTTGACTGAAAATGTAATTTGAATATAACTTTAACTACCAATGGTATTTCTTCAATACCAGAAAATGTGTTTATTTCTGAAAAAGATTCTTCCACGGGGTCGAAAAGCATGAAGAAGAAAAAGATTCAGAAATAGAGATACACGATTTTTAGGATAATTAGTGGGCCACGGACGGGTGTGAAAAAACCTAAAAGTGGATGTTTTCATTGTAACCAGATACGACACTAGAAAAAAGTTATGTCCTGTATTTCTTAGAAGGCAGAACAGACAGGATAATTTTTTATCACTAGTTGTTGAAACATATTTAGCAGTGTTATCTATCGGTACCTGGTGTATGATACGGGAGCTACTAATTATATCTACAATTCATTACAGGGGTTCTAAAAAACCCGACAACTCGGTGAAAGAGAAATATACCTACATATGGGTAATAATACAAAGGTAACAACAGTTGCAGTGGGAGATGTCACTATCAGTTTTGGTAGATATCGAATTTTAATATTGAGATATTGTCTTTATATACCTTCCATTAAAAGAAATTTAGTTTTCATTTCTAGATTGGTTAAAGATAGATATTTGGTTTATTTTAATATCTCTGTGGTTATTAAAGACAATAAACGGGTTATCTGTTCTGGTACATTGGTGGATGATATTTATATTATTACTCCAATTTCTCCTACACTACAACTGATTAAAATGAATAATACATTTATATTACCATATAAAAAAAAGTTTCCTTCTTTAATGAACCAAACGTTTATTTGGCACTTACGTTTTGGTCATATTAATCTAAAAAGGATAAACAGACTAGTAACAAATGAACTTTTGAGTTCATTGGAAGTGGAAGCACTTCCAATTTGTGAATCTTACTTAGAGGGTAAAATGATCAAGAGGCCCTTTTTCAGCCAAAGGCTACAGAGCTAAAGAACCGTTGGAGTTGGTTCATTCTGATGTGTGTGGTCCTATGACAATCTGAGCCAGAGGTGTTTTTGAGTACTTCATCAATTTCATTGATGACTACTCAAAGTACAGATACATTTACCTGATGCACCGAAAGTCTGAATGCTTTGAAAAGTTCAAAGAATTCAAGGCAGAGGCGGAAAAGGGTCTTGGTAAATGTATCAAATCACTACAATCCGACCATGATGGGAAATACCCATTTGAAGAGTTTAAGGAGTACTTGTCATTAGAGGAAATTACATCCCAATTGACTGCACCTGACACTCCGCAACAGAATGGTGTAGCAGAAAGAAGGAATAGAACTCTTATGAAAATGGTAAAGTGCATGATAAGTTATTCTGGTTTATCCGATTCATTTTGGGGACTCACTTTGGAGACATGAGCTTACATTCTGAACTTGGTACCTTCTAAGTTAGTACCTTTTACTCCCACAAAATTGTGGATCAAGCGTAAATCTAGTCTGAAACACATTTGTATTTAAGGGTGTCCAGCACATGTACTGAAAGAGAATGCAGTTAAGTTGAAACTGAGAACAAAAATATGTTTCTTTGTAGGGTATTCCAAAGGAATGAAGGGTGGTCTACTTTATAATACTAAGGATTAGAAGGTCATTGTTAGCACTAATGCCCAATTCTTAGAAGAAGATTATATTATGAATCATAAGCCCAAAACCAACATTGTTTTGAAAAAACTGAGAGAAAATACCAGTAGAATGGAAGAACATGTCACTGATATCCCATTACCTCGTTATAGTGGGAGGATTAACGGGATAGCTGCAAATCAAGAACATGGTGCTAATGCACAAGGTTCTAATTCTGCACAGCGTGTTACTGCTAGTACACAAACACAAGCAGTGCCTCATCGTAGTGGAAGGGTTGTTCATCAACCTAACCGATTTATGTTTTTAGAAAAGTCTTTTGACAAGATCCTTGCAGAACTAGATACTGAGTCATGTAACTACAATGAAACACTTCAAGATAAAGATGTAGACCTTTGACAAAGGGCTATGAATTCAGAGATAAAATCTATGTATTCTAATTGTTGGGATGCGAAAAAAATTTTAGAACCGGCGTTGTGACAGTAAAAAATGGAGCGTGCATTTTTCATGAAAAACAAGAATGGTATTAATCTAAATACTGTTATACCTTTATGAAACTTGTTGAAATGTTTTAAAAACTCCCGAATATGTTGAAGACGACCTGACAATCTTCTCACGTATATCCCGGGAGCGCTATGACGATCACGGTGTGTGGGCACCGATGCCGATCGAAGTTATTTTCTTCTTTGGTTTCTTCTCACACTTAGTCTCTAAGAAGCAATAATGAAATTG
>JAOTRH010460761.1:0-28606 GCA_034768845.1 Heliamphora exappendiculata | reverse complement strand
GTAAACGCCCGCGGCCGTAAATTCCTGGTAGTCCTTGTCGCATCCGGGTTCGTGTCCGGCATAGGCCTGGGAAACGGGATTTTGGTTCTCTACTTTGGTGATCGTGCGGTCGTAGTTCCACTTTCCGACGATCGAAGCCTTGGGCCCGTCGTCGCTACCACAAGAATTGGCGAGGAAACCGAGCGAAGCCGCAAGGGAAAACAGGGTCAATCTTGTCTTGTTCATATTCTGTCCATTTTAGGTTGCTTCAAAAATATTGGGAAACAGCCAAACTTCGGGTGCTAATCCGAAAAAGTTAGCCACGATTTATTAACGCGAATTTTGATCGTTATTGTCGAAAACGTTTTCTTATTTTTGAGATAACTCTAAAAATTTTAAAAAAATTCTAGAAAATGAGAAACAAATTTGAGATAATTCTAGAGAATTTAAGAAAATCTTAGAAATTTGGACAAAATTGGCAAAATACCAACATTAAATGGGGAGATTTTTTTTTGCTCTTTTTTTTATTATTATTTTTATATATTTTTTATTTTTTATTTTATTTTTATTTTAACGCAAAAGATAGAGATTTGCCTGGCGTAGCAGGGCTCAGGGTTTCTAGTCTTTTTCTAGAGCTTGAAAGAACCGGATGGTCATCATATATACTCGAACCTAGGGTTAGGAAATTTTTAAATCTATCAGGGCTTGAGAGAACCGAAAGGTCGTCACATACACAAGAACCTAGTGTTAGGAAATTGGCTTGACTTATTAGGGTTTGAGAAAACTGAAGAGTCGTCACATACACACGAACCTATGGTTAGGAAATTTGCCTGATTTATCAGAAGGGTCGTCACATACACACGAACCAAGGGTTAGGAAATTTGCCTGATTTATCAAGGCTTGAGAATATCGAAAGATCGTTACATACACACGAACCTAGGGTTAGGGAATTTGCCTAATTTATCAAGGCTTAAAAGATTTGGTTATTGGCTACATATCTCATGTGTTTGATATGTTCTTTTCAGGTTGGTCATTACGTCCAAGGTTTCGGACGTTCTGCATCTGAGGAGGTGTTGGAGTGGTATGATACCCGCTCTGCTCCTAGCCGAGCCATTGTTGATGCCTCCGGCTTTGCTCTATTCATACCCCTGCTGGGTAGGACGAGCAATGACCGAGTCTAGCTGACGGCCCTAGCTGAGCGGTGGTGGGATACCACCAACACTTTCCATTTCACCACCTTTGAGGCTACTATGACGCCACTCGACTTCTCGCTGATTACCGGTATACGGGTTGGAGGAGCGCCCATTCCATTTGATCCATTCATAGCTCGATACACCTGGTTCTTCGAGCGCTTCTGTCACTTCCACTGTTTTGAGCCCCGCCACTTCGAGTGGGTTGCTCGAGGCTTTTTCATGTATATGTTTGGTACCTCCTTATTTTTGAACAATGAGAATACCATTCATTTGCATTACCTTGGCACCCTCGCTCGTTTGGACCGAGTTGCTTCATTCGACTGGGGAGGAGCTGCTCTAGCCACCCTCTACGGATTCATGCGGATACTGACCCGGTTCCCTCAAGAGCTTAGCATAGGGGGATACTGGAGGGTCTAGGAGGTATGATTTAGTTTCTGCTCATTCGTCTGTTCTTATTTTTTGTTTGCCATTATCCATTATCTGCTGACTGATGCCCTTTCCTTTGCAGCTGTGGACTTATGAGTTCATCGGGCTTCATGTCCCGGCGAACTCGGCGGCAGACCCTCTGGTTATTCCCAGAGTAGCCTGGTGGTCCCGTGGGCTAAAGGGAAAGAAAGCTGGAGGGAATGACATAGACCGCTTTCAGGTCTCACTGGACCGGCTGACCCTCGACCAGGTATCATTTTACTATTTTTACTGTATTGCATCCTGTTTACAGCACTGTACACTGACCACTATTCATGTTCACTACACTGTACTACTTACTGATTACTGTACTGCATACTGATCACTGTTCCTGTTCACTGCACTGTATCTTGAATGGCTGCAGGTCCACTAGGATGTCTGGCGAGGAGTGGAGGATCGGGCCGGCGCAGATATGATGCGTAGCAGGGATATCACTTCTAGGCGGATCCTGCTGGAGGGCCCATTCGGTCGAGAGTACTATCTTGGCGAGCGAGTGGTTCACCAGTCGCTCGACCTTGATTACTTTAGGATATCGGTGGTTCCTCCAGTCTACATGTGCCGGACTGATCATATAGGCCGCGTCGACTTGCTGCTAGAGATGGTGGGGACCCCAGTTTCGAAGTTACTGGTGGCCGACGGGGACTACACAGCCTGGGCCCGGGTACACCTGATGGGTCCATTAGGTCCTGGCCTGGCTGGCCCTGGCGATAAGAGGAGGGGATCGGCTCTAGAGGCTACTGGTACTGGTGCTGCTGATGCCGATCCTGCTGCTGGTGATGCTGGTGGGGCTAGGGTTGGGGGTGTCGAGATGCCCTGGGCCGTATCTTCCTTCATGGATGGGTATCCTTTCGATATTCCTATCCCGATTCCTCCAGCGCCAGAGTTCTAGCCAGTACATGCACAGGTTTATTCTTTTGCGTTACCTCCTTTTTTGTACTTTCTTCATTTATAGACTGCTTAGTTCTGTATTATTTCTCAACAAATGGATCAGGCTTGGCTGGACCGTCTTATGCTGGTGATCAGCGGCCTACGGATCCTTATCCGCCAGTAGGATGCTGCTCTGCATGCCGCTGGGATCCCTTTTGTTCCTCGGCCGGTGAGTATTTTTCTTTTGCTTTCTTTTCTCTCCTTTATACTGTTTCCTTATATTTTTTTTCTTTTGACAGCCTCCTATAGCTGATGCTGTTCCACTGCTTGCTCCTGCTCCTGCCCTGGTTCCAGCTCCTATTCGAGGCCGTGGATCTCGCGCTGCTTCTTCCAGAGCTCGCTCCAGAGGATCCATCTCGTCTACCAGGAGCCGCTCCAGAGCCATATCCTCTTTCTCTGGCAGTGATGATGGTGATGATGTTATCGAGCGGCTTTTTGAGGACGTCAGCTTAGACGAGGCCAGTCCTTCCCGTTGGGTTCGCCCGAGGCATCTTTGAGAGAGAGAACGCTTTTTCTCCTAGTCTTTAAATTTACTTTTTATAGGCCTACGTGCCCCAGTCTGATACATTTACATACATTTGATCCACGGGCCTGCGTGCGTCAATTTTGTTGGTTATTTGGGCCTAGATGCCCCAGTTTACACTCTGATACACTATACTGCATTTTTTATCCTTCGTGCCATTTTACTATTTTTTTGTCATATGCTTCTTTTTCATTTGTTACCCCAAACTATCCTATATAATGCAAACTTCAAAATTTTGTATAAGCCACAGAAGCTGACACACACCTGCCACATTTCAACATGGCTGCCGCCACAATTAACTACCACTAACATGGCGGTCGCCACCTCCAACATGGCGGCCGCCTGGTCAAAGTGATGATGTCACCGTACTGTTCTTTTTTAAGTTGGAAGTCGCAAACTCTAAGGTGGCAGCCGCCACAATGAGTGTGCCTTTCACTGAATTTTTAGTTTTTCGCTCTTTCTTGCCTTATAAACTCAGCCCTTGAGGCTTCTTTTTCTGTTGCTTACACTCAAATAGCTATCTCACTTTCTTCATGGATTGAGGCATTCTCCCACATTAAACGTCTGAACTTTGCTTCTTTTGGGATCAACTCTTTATTTCATCTTATGGCCGTGAAGGTTGACGAACCATTATTGAAGGTCGCTGTTCAACTATGGGATCCACAGTCCCACGTCTTTTCATTTGGCCTTGAAGAACTCTGCCCCACTGTGGAGGGGTTCGCTGCCATTTTGGACTTGTCTCCACAGAGTTCTGTCTTCGTTCCTACCCCCTTCCTCTCGGTTCGGCAGCAAGTGATGCAATTTTGTGGCCTATCCAGGATGGAGGCTTCTCTTCTAACCTCGGGCGACTGTCTCGATATCTCGTGGCTTATTGAGAGGTTTCATCATACTGGTAACCTCAACGATATCAACTTTCAGTTGCCCCGTCGTTACGCACTTTGCTTCTGCCTCCTCGCCTAGTATCTCCTTGTCCCTCTTGACGAGCGGGTTAGTTGTGCCCTAGTTGACATTGCTTGCCAAATGTGGACAGGGAAGGACTTTGTGCCCTATGTTCTGGCCGAGACAATGTTGGGCTTGGACGCTGTTCATCGTGGCGAGACCACGACCTTTGCTGGCAGCCCTTTACTTCTCCAGGTGAGCTTAACATCTTCCTCTGTATCAAGTTCTCTATCATACTGCAAAGCTTTTCTCTTACTGTTCTAACTTCTGCTACAGAACTGGCTGATGGAGAAGATAAACCTTGTGCAAAAGCCTCCCATTGACAGGCACAATGCCGCTGCTTTCTTTTACCGTCTCTGTTATTAGATATGTGACACTGAAGCATCTTGGCGACAGTATCTTTCCTCTCTGACTGGCCCAGACATTACCTGGCGGTGCTCTTGGTGGCAGATTTCTACTATGACTCTGACCACTATGGATCACCCTGGTGTTCTGTTGGTCGGCTTGCATCAGACTACCTCTTATTACCCCCGTCGGATCATGCGACAGTTTGGTCGCGATCAGATCAATTTCCCTAGCATTCGAGGCCGTCTGTTTTCATCCATACTACGGGCTCCGTTTCTATCATCATATCAGGATGCCTGGCCATTCCGTACAATGATGGAGATGCATGAGTTGTAGTGCTCTGATCCTTTCGCTGAATACAAGACATGGAAGATGCAAGATCGGGAGAAACAAGATAAAGAAGAAGGAACGCAAGTAGTAAAAAGAAGGAGAACTTGAGGCCTCTTGCTTTGTTTCAAAAATTTCATAGTTTTTCCTTATTTTGTTTGTAGAGTTTAAAACTTGCGTGCCCCTCCTTTTATTTAAAACTTTGTTATTCGGATCGAAGTAATGATAAACTTCCACTTTTATGTTTAAGATGGTTTAAATTTATCCAAAATTTTAATGACTGCATTATCAGAATTCAAAAATTAATTTGCATTGGTTTTATTTAGATTCAAAATGGTTAGAGACGAAGAATGTGGTCGAACTTCTTTAAAAGAAACTGCCTACGTATCCCAAAAAGATGGAATCAAGCCATAACGTAGTTCAGGCTTAGTTTTTGCTCAAGTATTAATACTCTCCTTTTATGATGCCTTAATTTTTTCCAAGGTCACCCTTTCGGATTTTCGGCCTTGCAGTCTGCTCTAATTTTTTCCTGAGTTATCTTTTTGGTTTTTGACTCAGCGAGCCTTTTTCTTTTTATCATATTTTTACCTCAGGAATAGTGTTTTTTGAGCTGATCTACATTAACTGGAGTGGAGAACACATTGCCATCTAAGTCCATAATAATGACTGCACCACCGGTCATGATGGTTTTGATCAGAAACGGTCCGGACCAGTTTGGCTTGAACTAGTCTCTCGGGTTGAAGATGGGAGCTCTAATTTCTTTGAGAACCAAATCTCCTTCTTTGAGGTCCCGAGTCTTGACCTTCTTATTGAACGCCCGAGCTATCCTCCTTTGGTAACCTTGTACATGAAATATGGCTTGCAGCCTTCTTTCATCAAACAAGAGCAACTCTTCCATCCGGTTCCTCTACCATTCTGCTTCTAAGATATTAAACTCGGCCACTACTCTTAGTGAGGGTATTTTCACCTCAATAGGAAGCACGACTTCTATCCCGTAAACTAAAGAGTATGACGTTGTTCCTGTTGAAGTTTTGATCAACGTTCGATATTTCCAGAGTGCAAATGGTAGATGTTCTGGTCAATCTTTATGTGAGTTGATCATCTTTTGTAGAATTTTTTTAATGTTCTTGTTTGCTGCCTCGACTGCTCCGTTGGTTTGCGGCCAATATGGTGAGGACTTATGAGCCACTATTCGGTATTCCTCAAAAAGATCCAGAATCCCTCCTTAGAAATGTGAGCCATTATCCGAGATAATTTCATACGATACCCTATATCGCCAAATGATGTTTTGATTGATAAACTTAGCAACATGGGAGGCCTTCAATACCGAGTAGGAAGCTGCCTCCACTCATTTAGTGAAATAATCAATGGCTACTAAGATAAACTCATGTCCATTGGATGCCTTCGGTGTTATTCTACCAATCACATCGATGCCGCAAACTAAAAATGGCCATGGTGACGTCAAGTTGTACAGCTGAGACGGGAGAACATGCATAAGGTTTCCCTGAATCTGGCACTTATGGCACCTCCGTACAAACTGTATACAATCTGCCTCCATTATCATCCAAAAGTATCCTTGTCGTAGGATCTTCTTGGCTAACATATTTCCACTTATGTGTGGCCCACAGACTCCTGCGTGTATTTCTTTCATTAGTTCCTTACCTTCTTTTGCGTTTACGCACAGCTTATTAACCCCAGAATGTCCTCGTTTGTACAGTCCACCACCGCAAATAACGAACTGCGTGGATAGTCGTCGTATTTCCCTTTTATCCTTTTTGCTGGAAAACTTTGGGTATTCTCCCTTCTCTACGAAGTTCTGAATGTCAACGTACCATGGAAGTCCGTCAGTGCTTTCCTCAATAGCAGCGGTCATCTCATATGCCAGCTTCTTCTTCTGCTCAATTATCAAAGGTCTCATCCGAACTCTTGGTGGTATGTCAATCATGGATGCTAGGGTGGCCAGTGCATCGGCAAACTTATTCTGCAGTCTTGGTACATTAGTGAAAATCACCGATTCAAAGCATGGTATCAATTTTTCTAGTTCTTGATGGTAGAGAATTAAGGTTAAATCCCTGACCTTCCATTCTCCTCCTGCTTGTGAAACTACCAGTGCTGAGTCTCTAATGACTTCCAATTTTCTTGCCCCTAGTTCTAAGGTTGCCTCCAATCCAGCTAAACATGCTTCATACTCAGCCTAATTGTTGGTGACTTCAAAATTGAGCTTTAGAGATAGCGAAACGTGCGATTCATCGAGAGTGACAAGAAGGACTCCTATTCCATAGCCGTATTGATTAGACACGCCATCAAAATATAGAGTCCATTTTTCATCCCCGACTTTCATCAATTGTTCATCAGGAAATTAGAACTTTGTATCTTCATCTCCTTCAACTGGTTGGTCAACCAGAAATTCTGCCACTGCTCTGCCTTTGACTGACTTTTGGGTGACATATTGGAGATCAAACTCAGATAATAGCAGCAACCATTAAGCCAACCTTCCTGTTAGCGCCGGCTTTTCTAATAGGTATTTCAACGGGTCCATCCGAGAGATGACGTTCACTGTGAAAGACAACATGTAATGCCTTAGTTTTCGAGAAGCCCAAACCAAGGCCCAACGTGTCTTCTCCAGTTGCGTGTACCGTATTTTTGACCCGATCATCTTCTTGCTTAAGTAGTAGACGGCCTTTTCGATTCTGGTTTCTCCTTCTTGTGCAAGCATGCATCCCATAGCTGAATCGGTCACTAACAAATAGAGGATCAGTGGCCTGTCAGGTTCGGGAGGAGCTAAGACTGGAGGATTTTGTAGGTACTGTCGGATAGCATTGAAGGCATCTTGGCATTTCTGATCCCATTCTAACTTGAATCCTTCCTTTAGCAAACGGAAGAGCGGCTCGTAGGTAGTGATCAGTTTCGCGATGAATCGACTGATAAACTGTATCTTACCCAGAAAGCCTCTGCCTTCTCGCTCGGTCCTCAGAGGAGGCATTTCCAAAATTTCTTTAATCTTTGAAGGGTTAACTTCGATGCCCCATTGAGTAATCATAAATCCAAGCATCTTTTCGGCAGTAACTCCAAAGGCACATTTCTGTGGGTTGAGTCGCATAGTGTACTTCTGAATTCTTTCAAAGAACTTTTACAGTGCTGCGATGTGTCTATCTCGATCCTTTGATTTGACTATCATATCATCCACGTACACCTCGACTTCCTTATGTATCATGTCATGCAGTAGATTAGTGGCAACCCTTTGATAGGTTGCCCCTGCATTCTTTAGACCGAATGGCATCACACGATAACAGTAGGTCCCCCAGGGTGTGGTGAATGTCATCTTTTCTCCGTCCTCAGGATCCAATAAAATCTTATTATATCCAAAAAAGCCATCCATGAATGACAGCAAGGCATGCCCCGCTATACTGTCTACTAAGACATCGATGTGTGGCAGTGGAAAATCATCCTTTGGGCTGGCCTTATTGAAATTTTGAAAATCCACGCAGACTCGGATATGACCGTCCTTCTTCAGCACTAGCATTATATTGGCTACCCATTTTGGATACTCGGTTACCATTAGGAATCCAGCGTTGATCTGTTTGGCAACCTGCTGGATCCTTCTTAACTTATGTTTGACCGGTTTAGCATCAGGGTATAAGGGGATATGGTGTTGGACAATGTCAGGATCAATTCTGGGCATATCCTCGTAAAACCATGCAAATACATCTTTGAATTCTTTTAATAAAGTTATTAATTGTTATTTTTCAACTAAGGATAAAGAAGAATCAATTTTAACATTTTGCGGGTTAATTTTATTACCCAGGTTTATTGACAAAGTTTCTACAATTATTTGTTGGGCACGCATTTCTTCTTTTCTTTTTAATACAAGTTTTATTTTTTCAGAAATATTCCCGTCGAATTCAAAATCGTCAGAAAGCGTATGAAATAAATCAAACAAAGCAGAGTAACCGAAAACTTCATTTATTTCATTAAGAACAATAGAAATTATAAACTCGATGGCAAAAGCATGGAGAGGAGCACCAACAGATGTGCCCTCGACTACAGACTCCGACTCAATCCCGAACTCAGGATAGACAATGTGTACATCATCATGCTCGATGGTCCAATTCTTCACCTCTTTTGCAGTTGTGTCGATTATAAGCTTGGTACAATCGGCTAGTGCACCGAAATCCATCATAAAGTAGCCCTGATCAGTCATTCAAAGTTGAGCTATCTTTTCATTAAATAGTAATCCTAGATCGGTACCGTCGAGTTTGTCGGCCCAATCTTCTTCCTGAACCTTCTTTTCTTCCTTCTGTTCTTCCCTTGTTTCTTACTCTTCCGTGTCAGAAAACTGGTGGCTGAAAAAGATCACCAACCCCGGCAGCTTTTGATTGGTCTCTTCGTCGATCCACGGCTCTGGAAAGCCACAGTACGGGAAATCTTCCCCTTCCTTGACGAAGTACCCATTGAGCATCCCAGAATAATTGGCCTTTCGTCCCTTTTTAGGCCCTTCCAGATCTTCATCCATTGGTTTATACCCAAGACCAAAACGGTGCGAAGTCGGCAATACCTGAATGGGTTCTGGAATTTCCTGCAGTTTACGCCTAATCCCATGCCAAGGAAGAAGGACATTTTTCTCATCATCATTAAAACCCATGGGTTGACATACCTTTCTTCTTCATTCATCAGCGTTTGAACAGCCTGTGTTTCATCGAACTGAAAGCCACTGAGCAACACATCATTTTCGCTATGCTGGACTTCTAGCAGAGTTGTGTCCTCTCCTCCTTTTGGGGGGTGAATACTATCCTCTCTGTGGATAGTTAAAACTGCCCCGTTCTTTATCAATTTTAGTTTTTGGTGAAGGGTATACGGTACCGCCTGGACACTTGGGTCATGTAGCCACGGCCTGCCCAGCAGCAGGTTGAAGGAGGCTGGCACATCCAACACATGAAACTCAACTGACGTCTTTAGAGGTCCTATTGAAATGGCGAACGACACTAGTCCTAGTATGTCTCTTCTTGTGTTATCATAAGCTCGTACCCCTTGATTGCAGGGCATGAACTGATCTAGCCTCATCCCTAAACATACGAACGTTCTCAATGGGCAAACGTTCAAGGCAGACCATTATCAATGAGGGTTACTGGGACCCATTTTTCTAGGCACTTGACAGTGATGTGAAGCGGCTTCTGTGACTTTTTCCTTCAGCAAAAAAATCCTTATCAGAGAAAGAAATAACTTTTAGTTCAACCATCGGTAGAATCAGTCCAATTAATTGTTCCAGGGCGGCCTCTATCGGAACGCTGGCTTTATTCAAAACTTTCAGCACAGCTTGCTTATGTTTGTACGAGGCCATCAGCAGCCCCCAAATGCTGATGTTGGCTTGCGTCTTTTTTAACTGTCTTAATATAGCATCATATTCCTCCTCTTTCTCTATCTCTTTCCCTTTTTCACTTGGTTGTCCCCTCTCTAGCTGAGCTAGCTTAAAATGTCGTTCACTTCTAGTTAGGTGTTCCACGCCATCTTCGGGATCCCATAATCCTGTCATCACATTATCAGTCTGTCTCACTTCACTTACGTGCAGAGGGCCTTCAAACTCCCACAGATTATTTAAGTCACTAATGGCTACCATTTCCCTTCTTTTCTCATCGTCTTCTATAGACCATGTGTTATCAATTTCCTCCCAGATATCCTCTTCAATAAAGTTCACTTGCTACTCCTGAGTGGCCCAAATATTAATCCGCTCGGCTCCATCAGATTTCAACACAATCCTTACCAGCCAATAGGACTGAATTTCATCGATGTACATTTTTTCCTCAAAAAGTTGGGAAAGGGTGATTCCATCAAGCACATGGCCAAACCCATTAGGTCGGGCCGAATAATCTAATGGCCAGTCATCTTCTTCGTTGCGCTCCTCCTCTTGTTGGTTGACTTGGATTGGCGATCGATACCATTCCCAGGTATTATCATTCCATTCTTCCATCCTATCTCAACATTATTGAAACATGAGGGCGTGGTAGGTGCGCTGGACAGATGTGCTGACTCAGGTCTTTCAATTCTCCCAGAGACATGTAATTTACCCCAGATTGCCTGGCATGATTCGGCAGTGGGTTGGTAGTGACATTCAATTTTGGGGTGATAGACGGTGGTGGGATCACTTTGTTGTCAATGAGGTTTTGGATCTCGTACCAGAGTCTCAAACACTTGTCACTTAGGTTCCCGTGGCCTTGGTGAAAGGCGTAGTATTGGGAAGCATTAAACCTTGGCAGTAGGGGATCAGAAACAGGCATGGGGTCCAATGGCTTAAAAAGCCCCTTCTCAATGAGTCGGTTCAGGGCGATGGACAAAGAGATATTGAGGGGGGTAAAGACCCTCCTCAGCTTTTGTTGTTGTTGCCCATTATCTGACAGCTGAAGGTTATTCGTTGGATGGGTGGAAGGATTCAAAAGGTTCACCTCGCCCGAGCGAGCAGCGGATTGATTTTGGTTGGTTGTAGGGAAAGTCTTTCTTGGTGGTTTTTGGCTCGGCTCAGCTTTTTCAATATCCCCAGACTAGATTGCATCCTCTATCTGGACCCTAGCGTCAAATAATTGGTCGAATGTGGAGAGTGGCTGCGTGATCAAGTAATGCTTCAACATAGACTACAGGTTCTTTACTACCATCCTTACTTGCTGCTTTTTAGAAGGTCAGTTTGTCATCTTAGCAGCCTTACCCCTCCAGCGAGTCAACAAATCAACAAAAGACTCCACGTTTTCTTGGTGAGTGGTCTCTAACTCACGAGTAGTTACATCTAACTGAACATTATAACTGTATTGGCGGACGAACGATGTAACTATGTCCTCCCAAGTTCCAGTCTTTGCTACATCAAGGGAAAGGAACCATTTTTGAGCTGCCCCAGAAAGAGATGGGTGGAAGAGCTAGGCTTTCAACTGGTCATCAATTCTCATTAGCGACAGGGTACCGACATACATTTGGAGATGAATTCTGAGATCTCCAGTTCTATCAAACTTTTTCATGTCATGCATTTTAAACTTTTCTGGTAGCTTAGCGTCGAGGAATAGACATAACCCTCCCACATCTAGCATAACCCTACTAAGTCCTATGGCATGCAATTTCTATCTAAAAGATATATGAAACACATACCCACATGCAATAATATTGAAACTAGCATGATTTGGTTAAAAGAATAAAAATATGCTAGAAATTGACAAAAGTACTTAAACATGAATTTGTTACAAAAAAAAAATCAAACTATCTTAAATATGCTTTCAAATAAAGAAATTAAAACTTACATATTATCAAAATTAACTAGATTAACATTAACATGATGTAAAATAAGAAATGCAAAAAAAAAAATGCTATATTAAAAGAAAACCTATTTAACAAAGAAATTTAAAATAAGAGTTTTGTAATAAAAGAGGATTTCAAGATTTAAAAGAAAAAAAAAATTTGACAAGATATGAAGGGTAGAAAATATTATTAAGAAGAAAATCTAATTATTTACATAAAAGATGAAAATAAAAAGAATAAGAGAACATTAAAAGATATCTTTGTACTTTTTGTGCTTTTTGTTGTTAATAGAAGAAAAAAAAATATTATAAGAGACAAGTTAAGAAAATTTAGTTATTAACATTTTATATTTTTAAAGAGAATAAAAAAAAAGGAGAGATGAAAAGAATAATTGAGTATTTTAGAAGAGAAAATTATGAACTACTCAAAGATGAAAGTTAACTTAAAAGTTTTTTGTGATTTTTAATTTTGGTAAAATAAAAATGCCATGAAAAGAAAATAAGCCTATAGAAAAAAAATGAAAAATGAATTTTTACAAAAAAGAATATTAGTGTTACAAGAAATGAAATGTTTGAATGGCACTTTGTAAGGAAATTAAAACTATAACTAAAAAAATAAAATAATAAAAAGAAAAGTTACACTAATAACAGGAAGAGAATAAAAGCTAAAAAAAGAAAAAAAGAAAATGAAATTAAAAGAATATTAACTTAAACGAACATCTAAACTAATATTACAACAACATTTATGTTGGTGTTATCAAAAGAATATTAAACTAAATAAAAAAATGCTAGTATTTAAATGAAATGTAAAATTAAAACTTAAAATAAAGAGAAAATAAAAATGTTATAAAGGAAGTTTAAAATTAATAAATAAAGTGCTAGAAAAAGTAAAATTAAAATAATACTAGAAGAAAATAAACACTAAACTAGTAGAAAATAAAATGGAGCATTAAACTAATTAGCACAAGAAAATGAAATAAAATGCTATTGAAATGAAATTTAGACTAAAAAAAATTAAATACTAGAACATAAAAGCAAGAATTAAAATGGGTGTAGTATTGATAATTACAACTATTTTTATGTAAATACTTGAATCATAACAATTAACAACATTAATAAGTTGTAATTGTCAGAAATATTAACACTATTTAATAATTTAATAATTTAGAATAAGCTTAAAATGTAAGTAAGTAAATTAACAAAAGAAGTAAACTACATAAGCTAAAGCATGAATTTAAATATAAATGTAATAACTAATAAGTAAAACAATAATATATTGAAACAAATACATGAAAATTAATTCGATCACTCCAAAAGAGAGAAGATGGAGCTAGAAGGATTGGGAATCCAAACGAAATACCTGAATTGTTACGGAATCTTCAAATTGGGAAAATGTGCTCCAATGCTCCAATCCTCGAACGATGAACCAAGTTAGGATTTGGGACTATCGAAGGCTCGAATCTCAGTATCTCGGCAGGACTTTGGCATCGGGGCTCGGAATTACTCGGCGTCTCGGCAGAATTTCTCTCACTAAATCTCTCTCTATTTTTTTGTCTTTGAAAACATACCAGAGGTACGGTATTAATAGAGTTTTTCAACCAATGAGATGTTGCCACGTTTTAAAACACGTCAGGCCATTTGAAGCTAGCGGCCGCCACAATGCAAGTTGGCGGTCGCCATGTTGAAGTTGGTAGTCGCCATATTGGAAAATGTTCCATAAGGTTCTATTGACGGCCGCCACAATGAACATGACGGTCGCCATTTCTGGTAATGACTTGGGCAACAAGTTATCGACTGTTTGGCACAACTTCATTGGTTTTGAAGGTTTCTGATGGTTTTCGATGGTCGGGTTCAATTACCGAGCTTGGATCACTTTCCGATGATCGAACTGAAGCACTATTCCAGCTGTTTTCATCATCGGATTCACCTAAGATTGGTGGGATCAAATTGGGGTTTCTACACCGTCCAGTTAATTTTTTATCGAAAATTATTTACAAAAACAATGATCTTGGCAGTATTGCCTCTAACAGCTTCAGTGCACCAACCGATTGCACCAAGCTCATTGACGATGCGCCTATAAAGGAAGTGAAGAACTTGACCTTAGAGTCTTGTAATGTGCATGTTGTTTGTCCTGAGTTTGGGTCTGAGTCAGAGTCTGTGGTTGAGGGCACGTCTGTTAGTGTACCTCCCCCTGCTTTTGTCTTCAAATTTCTAATCCCCTCTTTCTTCAATGAAATAAACGAGATTTCTGGTTACTCTGTTTGTTTGATTTATTTCATACGCTTTCTGATAATTTTGAATTCGACGGAGACATCCCGAAGAAATAAAACTTTTAATAAAAAGATAAGAAGACATGCGCACCCAACCAATATTAAAGAAATTTTGTCAATAAATTTGGGTAATGAGACTAACCCACAAAATGTACAAATTGGTTCTTCTTTATCCTTAATTGAACGTGAACGATTAATAACTTCATTAAAAGAATTCAAAGATGTATTTACATTGTCTTACGAGGATATGCCTGAAATTGATCCCGACATTGTCCAACACCATATTCCCTTGTATCCTGATGCTAAACTGGTTAAACAAAAGTTGAGAGGAATTCGGCCAGAATGGGCTCTGAAAATCAAAGAAGAAGTTTCCAAATAGATCAATACTAGATTCCTGATGGTAATCAAGTATCCGAAGTGGGTAACCAATATTGTGCCGATTTTAAAGAAAGACGGTCGTATCTGAGTCTGCGTGGATTTTTGAGATCTCAACAAGGCTATCCCGAAAGACAATTTTTCATTACCACATATCGATGTTTTGGTAGATAGTACAGCAGGGCATGCCTTTTTATCATTCATGGATGGCTTCTTCAGATATAACCAGATTCTAATGGATCTCGAAAACAGAGAAAAGACGATGTTCACTACACCCTTGGGCACTTATTGTTATCGTGTAATTCTGTTTGGTTTGAAGAATATAGGGACAACCTATCAGAGGGCTGCTACTACTTTACTGCATGACATGATACATAAGGAGGTCAAAGTATATGTGAATGACATGATAGTCAAGTCCAAGAATCGGGATGGCCACATCGTCGCACTACGAAAGTTCTTTAAAAGGATTCGAAAATATAAGATGCGACTCAAACCACAGAAGTATGCCTTCGGAGTTACCGCTGAAAAAATGTTTAGATTTATGATCACTCAACAAGGCATCAAAGTTGATCCTTCAAAGATTAAAGCAATCTTAGAAATGCCTCCTCCGAGGACCAAGCGAGAAGTCGGGGGCTTCCTTGGTAAGATACAGTTCATCAGTCGATTCATCGCAAAACTAACAACCACTTGTGAACCGTTGTTCTACCTTCTAAAGAAAGGAGTCAAATTTGAATGGGATCAGAAATGCCAAGACGCCTTCAAAGCCGTGCGATAGTACTTGCAAAATCCACCTATTTTGGCTCCTCACAAACCTGATAAGCCGCTGATCCTCTATTTGTCAGTGACTGATTCATCTATGGGACGTATACTGGCACAAGAAGGAGAAACAAGAACTAAAAGAGTGGTCTACTACTTAAATAGAAGATGATGGGATTAGAAATACGTTATACACCGCTGGAAAAGACATGCTGGGCTTTGGTTTGGGCTTTCCAAAAACTGAGGCATTACATGCTATCTTTCATGGCAAATATCATCTCCTGGATGGACCCATTGAAGTACCTATTTAAAACACTGGCACTGACAGGAAGGTTAGCTCGTTGGTTGCTGTTATTATTAGCTGAAATCCCGGCGCTACAGGTGAGACCTTCAAGAACACATGGTCTCCCACCTCAAACGCTAACGGTCTTCTCCTCTTATCAGCATAGCTCTTTTGACGAGTCTGCACGGTCAGTAAACATTTACATGTTGCGACAACCTTCTCCGTGGTCTCACGTACAAGCTCAAGTCCCAACATAGCCGTCTCCCCAACATCGGCCCAATAGACGGGTGACCTACAAAGTCTACCATACAATGCCTCATAAGGCACCATCTCAATTCTCGACTGGTAACTGTTATTGTAGGCAAACTCTACCAACAGCAAATGATCCTCCCATGACCCACGAAAGTCTAGAACACATGCTTGCAACATATTCTCGAGTATCTGGATAGTGCGCTCCTGTAGACACCCCAATCTGGTCAAGCCAAATCTTAGACACCCGTCTCGAATGCACTCCAATGAAAAAAGTATGAGAATCATGCTCAAAGGTACTCCCAAGCAAGCAGAATCACGAATATTGCTCAAAACCCATGAAAACCACCAAACAACATCCAGGCCATGACTTTTATGTTACGGCTATGACCTTTTTGCAAACCCTAAACCAAGCAGTGACTTACTTTGTCACGGTCGCATCTTTTTATCCTAGCCGCGACTTTTGAAAGTTGCGGCTGTCCTTTTCATCACAATAAAGATAGCGGTCGTTACTGTGGAAAAGTAAAAAGGTAGCGGCCGTCACTATTACCCCTTTTTAGACAGATGGCAACATCCCATAGGGAATCTGTGTTGCACGCCTGGCCGATAAATAGGTGGCGTTTCCAAGTAGAACGAGAGAGGAAGAACCTGGAGGTCTAAACTCTACCCGAATACACCCCCAACCGATATTCTCCCATCCATTCTTCACCTTTTAAGCCTTGTTCATGGTCTTGCTTGCATTGAAGTAGTTCGTAGAGCTCGTATTGGCTTGGAGATAGCCTATTCTCAGCCCCAAAAGGCCATTCGAGGTGGATATTCACACGAGGTAACCTTAAAAATCCACGACTCTTCTATAAACCCTCATTTTCTTCTCTCAAGGGTGTTGTGGATAAGGTTTCCATTGTTTGTATTATTTATTCATCATTTATTTTGATCTAAGCATTGCTCCTTCAAGTTTTCATTATCAACAATGTATTCATAGCCCTATGTTTCACATGTTTACAGTCGTTTTGCTTTGTTTTGATGCTCACAAGCACACTGAGCACTTCAAGAATTTTATGAGGTTCTAGAACATGACGATCGCGACCTTCTAATGGCATGGCCGTATGCTTTGTTAAACGTACAGTCACAGCTGTGACCTTTACGCACATAGCTGATATATTTGTGCCTTGTTTACCCATAGCTGCAACATTCTATTGTTACGGCCGCGATATCTGTTTGGAGGCTAAAAACGTGAAAATTCTTTTCAAAACTCTTTTATATTCATTTGTTTCAAGGTTTTCTCTCTTTTTCTTACTCTGTTTAGAATCTTCTCTTTTCTGTACCTCAGTTTATCTTCTTGTTGGGTAACAAATGATAGATCTGTTCTAGATCAAATGGGCTATGACTTACACTCAATATACCCCCGTTCTTGTGTTCTGTAGTTATAAAAACTTATGATTGAAGAAAATTTCCAACCTTGGCAACCTTTAATTAGTTTTCTCATCAAAACATGGCTCTGAAAAATCACAGTACGAAAAATCTTCATCTTTCTTGACGAAGTAACTATTCAGCATTCCCGAATACTTGACCTTCTTTCCTTTCTACCTTATCTTTAACCCCTCCAAATCTTCGTCCGTCGGCTTATACCTGAGGCCAAAATGTTGCAAGGTTGGAAACACTTGGATGGGCTTCGAAATTCCTTTCTGCTTGCTACCCAACCCCATTTTTGAAAAGTAAGACATACGTCTCATCATTATAACCGCATAGGAATTGATGTAGCTCTCTTCCTCATTTAACAGTACCTGTACGGCTTGATCCTCGTCAAACTAAAACCCACTTAGGAATGCATCCCCCTCCCCATGCTGGACTTTCAAGAGGGTCGAACTGTCTTCTCTTGGGGGTTGAATACTATCTTTTCCGCGGATAGTTAGCACTGTCCTATTTTTAATCAATTTCAGCTTCTAGTGAAGGGTGGAGGGAACGACTTGTACGTCGGGGTCGTGGAACCAAGGTCACCCCAACAACAGATTGAAAGATGCTAGGACATCCAGCACATGGAAATCCACCGAGGTTTCCAAAGGCCCAATTGACACAACGAATGATACTAGCCTAAGTACATCATTTCTTGTATTGTCATAAGCCCAAACTCCTTGATTACTAGGCGTGAAATGATTCGGCTTCATTCCCAGGCAGACTGTAGTTCTGAGTAGGCAAACATTCAGTGCTGAACCATTATTAATAAGTGTTATTAGAGCCCACTTCTCCATACACTTAACGGTGATGTGGAATGGCTTATTGTGATTTCTCCCTTCCATTGGTAAATCCTTATCTAAGAAGGAAATTACCTTAAGTTCTATAACTGGCAGTATTAACCTAATTAGCTATTCGAGAGTTACGTCTATCAAAATATTAGCCTTATTAAGAACCTTCAGCATGGCTTGTTGGTGCCGGTGTGAAGCCATCAACAAACCCCAGATGTTGAGTCATTTTTAGCTACTTCAATATAGCATCATCTTCTTCTTCTTGCTTTTTCTCCTTTTCTTTCCTGCTTGCTTGTCCCCTTTCTAATTGAGCTAGCTTAAAATGTCGCCCATTCCTAGCCAGATGTTCTATCCCTTCCCTAAGATCCCACAATCCTGGCATCATGCTCTTCGTTTGTCTGATCTCAGCCACATGTACAGAACTTTTGAATTACCACAAATCATCCAGATTAGTGTACTCTGGCCTTCCTTTCCTTTCTTTCTCATCATCTTCTATTGCCCATGTGTTGTCAATGTCATCTAGCCCCCAAATGTCTTCCCCGATGTAATCTACTTGCTGTTCCCGGGTGGCCCAAAATTTAGTCCATTCATCTCCGTCTGACTTTAAGACCTTTCGGACCAACCAGTAAGATTGCATTTCACTGACAGAGACCTCCTCCTCAAAAAGCTGAGAAAGAGCAACACCATCTAGCACATGACCGAATCTATACGGTCGTACTGAGTAATCTAACGGCCAGCTATCATCATCATTATGCTCTTCTTAGTTATCGGCCTAAACCACCATTTAATATCCCTCCCAAACATCGTCATTCCACTCTTTCATCATGTCCTACCCATTTTCAGCCATAATTAGAAAACAGGACGGCTAATCCTTTATAGCTAGAACACATGGGTGTGGCAGATACGCCAAACAGATATGCCGGGTAGGATCTTTTGACTACCCCAATTATATACAATTCACCCTGACCCATTTAACATGATTCGACACTGGATTGGTTGTGACATTTGATTTTTAAATAGCCACGGTGGTGGAATGACCTTATTGTCAATTAAATCTTGGATTTGATGACAGAATTGTAGGCAATTATCAGTCAAGTGTCCATGGCTCTGATGGAAGGCGTAGTATTGGGAATGGTTGAATCTTGGCGGTAGGGGATTTGGTAGTGGTATTGGATCCAAAAGTTTTATTAGTCTCTTCTTGACAAGTCGATTCAGGGATGTGGATAATGGTATATTGAGGGAAGTAAAGACTCTCCTCGGCATCCTTTGTTGCGGTGGCTGGTAATTTCCAAGTGGTAGTACAAAAAATGAGGAATTTGATTGCTCAGACTGAGGGTTCAGAAGTTTAATCTCGTTCAACTGAGAAAGAAGGTTGGTAGAGGTAGTAGATTGGCTTTGATTATTTTTGACTTGGCTTGGATTTCTCAATATCTCCGGACTCGATCGCATCTTCAATCTGGATATCAATGTTAAACAATTGCTTGAAAGTGGATAGTGGCTCTGTTATCAGATAACGCTTCAATGGAGACTGGAGGTTCTTGACTACAATTCTCACATATTCCTTTTCCATTGGTGGATTTGTGATTTTGGCCGCCTTTCCCCTCCACCTGATTAAAAAGTCCACAAATGACTCCCGGCCATCCTAGTGGGTGGTTTTGAGTTCTCGGGTAGTGACGTCCAATTAGACGTTATAGTTGTATTGACTAACGAAGGCGGTGGTCATGTCTTACTATGTTCTTATCTTTACAACATTTAGGGAGAGAAACTATTTTTGCGCTACCCTAGAGAGTGATCGATGGAACAATTGGGCCTTTAGCTGATCATCAATTCTCATAGGGGAGAGAGTACTGACGTACATCCTCAGATGAATGCAAGGATCTCCGGTGCCATCAAACTTCTCCATCTCTGGCATCTTGAATTTTTCTGGCATCTTGGCATCCGGGAATAAGCACAAACCGCCTACATCCGGCATATATTCTTCTACTCTCTTTTCTTTTCTCATTACTTTTTTCACTCGGTCGATCTTTTTTGTCGGCACAAATTTCCTAGACTGGACTGTGTTTTCCTCCACTACTGTGACTTAATGGGGAACCCCCAGTGGTATAACGATCAACGGCACTTCATGTCCCTTATTATCTGCCCAAAAGTCTTCTTTATTCTCATTTGGATCATCTTGCTGGTCGTTTACTCTCGGTAAGTGTGGCACCGGGATTTTAGAATTTTGGAGGTGATTAAAAATATGGGATTCAAAAGATGTTTGAAAAATATTTTAACACCTTAAAAGACAAATTTTGAAAATTCCATTTTTTGTTAAAAATAGAGTCGACACTTAGTTTTTGAAAAAAATTAAGAAAAATAAAAATGACAACTGATCTTTAAAACGTTTAACCAGAGAAAAAGAGTTCGGGGGTTAAGGTACGAATTAGAAAATGTGTTAGGCCGTTCGCCCAACCGTAAGATTGGCCTCTACTAATCATTATTAGTTCTTTAATAAGATTTCTCAAATGCATGTAAATAAAAAAATAAAGACAAATAGAGAACGTTCAAAATCTAATACAAAAAATACATAACATATGTATATAGAACGTTAAAACAAAACAAATAATAAAAGAAAATTCTAAGTTTCACGACATGTAATTTCTAACTAAAGAATATATTGAGCACTCCCACATGCAATTTTGCCAAAATAAATTAAGCTATCATAATTTGAATGAAAAATCAAAAATATGCTAGAAATAGCTAAAATTACCTAAACATAAACTGCTACAAAATAAGCTAAATTATTCTAAACATGATTTCAAAGTAACTAAAAATATGCATACTATCAAAACAAACTAGGTTAGCATTAACATGATGAATATTTAAAAAAAATAAGAAATGTAAAATAAAATAAGCATAAAAATCCTATAAAAAGAAAGTTTGCAAAAAAAAAACTTATACTAAAATGAAGAAGTTAGAAAAATGAAATTTAAACTATTAAAGAGAAAACTTAACTACTCATATTTTATATTTTGAAAGAGACAAAAGAAAGTAAAAGAAAAAAAAACAAAAGAGAAGAAAATTACATTTGAAGATGAAAATTAGCTTAAAAGACTTTTTATAATTTTTTGGTTTAACAAAATAGAAAGAAAAATAAAATAAGTACTATGAAAATAAAATAAAACTATAGAAAAAAAAAAGATTTTTATAAGAAAAATAAATACTAATATTAAAAAAAAGAAATACTAAATGGAACATTATAAGGAAATTAAAGCTAGTAATAAAAGAAAATAAAATTAAAAAAATACAATACTAGAAAAGCAAATTACACTACTATTAAAGAAAAGAAAATGAAGATTAAAAATAAATGCTTGGAAAGAAATATTAAACTAATATTAAAATAAAATAAAATAAAATAAAATAGAACATTAGTCTAAAATGAAAAGGAAAAGAAAATGGATATTAGCATTAAGGAACATTTAACCAATATTAAGAGAAAAAAAAAAGGAAACACTAGCATTATATAAAATATTAAATTAACATTAAAAGAAATAAAATAAAATAAAATAAAATATACTAGTAAGGGAAATTGAACTAATACTAAAAAGATAAAAAAAATTAATTACAACTATTTAACTCAAATGTGAATGTAGTATTGACAACTACATTCACATAAATATAAATGCTTTGATTATAATAATTAATAATATTAATAAGTTGCAATTGTCAAAAATATTAGCACTAATTAATGAATAAAAAAAATAACAATGTGCTAAGTGTGAATGTGTAAACAAAAAAATTAATTAATATTATTAAATTACATGAAGAAAATTAAATAATAAACAAAGTTAACTATACAAACGAAAGAAATAAGAAAATTGAAATTGAATTTAACCCAATCACTCCAAAAAAGAGGTAATGGAGTTAGAAAAATTGGGGATCCAAACAAACTACCTGAATCGCTAAAAAATCCTCGAGTCGGATAATGGTAATGGGCAATTCGGTTCTCGGGAAATGATCCAAGCTAAGATTTCAGAATTTCGGTATTATAGGTTCGGCTCTCGATACTTTGGCCAGGTTTCGACGTCGGGGCTCGGGATTGCTCGGCGACTTGGCAGAGCTTCTCTCTCCAAACTTTTATCTAATTTTCTATGTCTTGAAAACGTGCACTAGTGTACAGTATTTATAGAATTCTTTAACCAATGAGATGATGCCACGTTCTGGGACATGTCATGCCATTTGGAGTTGGCGGTCGCCATGCTTGAAAAGGTTCCACAAGGTTCTATTGGCGGTCGCCACAATACAAGTTGGCGGTCGCCAGGTTGGAGGTGGCGGTCGCCACTTTTGGCTAGGGTTTCCAAGAGGTTCTATTGACGGTCACCTCAATGAACATGGCGGTTGTGACGTTGGGATTTAGGGGTCATTTTAAAAAAATATTCAAAAATAAAAAATTCAAATAATGTTTAGAAAAATCTTTTAACACCTTGAAAATCAAATTTTAAAAACCCCTTCTGTTGAAAATAGTCGCCACTTAGTTTTTGAGAAAAATTAAGAAAAACAAAATTGGCTACTAATCTTTAAAACATTAACCAGATAAAAAGAGTTCGGCGGCTAAGGTACGAATCAGGGAATGAGTTAGGCACCCCATTTGTCCAACCGTAAGGTTAACCTCTACTAATCATCATTGGTTTTTAATATGATTTCTCAAATGCATGCAAATAAAAAAAATAAACGTGAAGAGAGAATATTCAAAATCAAATATAAAAAATACATAAAATATATACATAACACTCCAAATTAAAATAAATAAAATGGTAAAATTTTAAGTCGTATGGCATGCTATTTCTAACTAAAGAATATATAAAATATACTCACATGCAATATTATTTAAACAACCTAAACTAACATGATTTGGTTAAAAGAACAAATATGCTAAATTGTTAAAATTATCTAATCATGGATTGCACAAAAATGAACTACACAATTTTGAAATAAAGTAATCAACCCATAAACTAATATGTACAATATGCATATTATCAAATTATCTAAAAGTATGTAAAAATTTTATATGAAAAACTAACCAAAATAATAAAATCTAATAACAAATATTTTATATATTAACAAGCAAATATTTGAAACTCTAATTTGAAGAAGAAAGAAATAAAAGAAAAGTTTACAAGCCAAAATAAAATGTTAGAAAATGCTTGTTTAAACAACTAAAAGAAAATCTTATTGTTTAATTTTATACTTTTTGAACAAAAGAAAAGAAAAGAAAATAATAGAAATGAAGTAAACAAATGAGTTTTTAATTATTGTTAGATAAGAAAATTACACTATTAACTTGAAATATTAAAATAAAAAAAATGAGAAGAACATTAACTAACATAAAAATGTATTTTTATATTTTTTGCTTTTTTGTGGTCAATAAAAGAAACGAAAAGAAAAATGCTATAGAAAAAAAATTAAGTTGACAAAGGAGGATTTTAAAAGAATAAAAGAAAATTTAACATTTTAGATTTTAAAAAGAGAATAAAAAATGGAGAAAAATAAAAGAGATGAAAAGAAAAATAGAATTTTCCTTTAACGAAAAAATTACGATATTTTTTTTTTAAATTTTTGGTTTAACAAAGTAAAAGAAAATCAAATCATAGAAAAAGAAAAAGGACTTTTGTAAGAAAAATGAATACTAATGCTAAATGGAATTTTGTAAGGAAATTAAAACTAATATTAAAAGAAAATAAAATAATAGAAAAAAAAATTACACTAATGAAATAAAGAGAATAAAACTAGAAAAAAAATAAAATTAAAAGAACATCTAAGCTAATATCAAAAGAACATTTATGTTGGTGTTAGCAAAAGAATATTAAACTAAAATTTTAAAAAAAGAAAGAAAATGCTAGTATTTAAATGAAATATAAAATTAAAACTTAAAAGAAAGATAAAATAAAAAATGCTATAAAGAAAATTTAAAACTAATAAATAAAGTGCTAAAAAAGTAAAATTAAAGTAATGCTAGAAGAAAAATAAATACTAAACTAAAATAAATAAAATGGAACATTGAATTAAAGTTACAAAAAGAAAATGAAATACTAGTAAAATAAAATTAGACTAACTAAAAGAAAATAAAATAAAATGCTAGAACATAAAAGAAAGAAAATAAAAAGAAATAAAATGTTAAAATTTAATTAAATAGATGTAATATTGACAATTACAGCCATTTTTATGTAAGATCTTAGATTATAACGATTAACAACATTGTAAATTGCAATCGTAAGAAATATTAGCACTATTTAATGATTTAGTTAAATTTTAATACAAATAAATAAACAAGTAAGCTAAAAATTGAATTTAAACATATATGTAACAATTAATAAGTAAAGCAAAAATTGAAAGGAATACGTGAATATTAATTTGATCACTCCAAGAGAGAGAAAATTGAGCTAGAAGGATCGGGAATCCAAACGGAATATCTGAATTATTAAGGAATCCTCAAATCGGGGGATGTGGGTGAGCAATTTGATCCTCGAGCGATGATCCAAGCTAAGGTTTGGGACTATCGGAGGCTCGGATCTCGGTATCTCAGCAGGGCTTTGGCATCGAGGCTCGAAATTGCTAGGTGACTCGGCTGAGCTTCTCTCACTAAACCTCTCTATATTTTTCTATCTTGGAAAACGTACCAGAGGTACGGTATTTATAAAATTCTTCAACCAATGAGATGTTGACACGTTTTTAGACACGTCAGACCATTTGAAGTTGGTGGCCGCCACAATGTGAGTTGGCAGTTGCCATGTTGGAATTGGCGGTCGTCATGTTGAAAAAGGTTCCACAATATTCTATTGGTGGTCGCCACAATGAACATGGCGGCCGCCACTTTTGGCAATGGCTTGGGCAACAAGTTATCGATAGTTTGGTACAACTTCATTGGTTTTGGAAGTTTTTGATGGTTTTTGATGGTCGGGTTCAATTACCAAGCTTTGATCATTTCCCGAGGATCGAACTAAGATACCATTCTAATTGTTTTCATCATCGGATTCACCTAAGATTGGGTGGGGTCAAATTGGGGTGTCTACAACGGTCGCCACTTTTGGAAAGACTTTCATAGCAAGTTATTGGTGGTCCAACATAATTTCATTGGTTTGAAAATTTTGATAATTGGGTTCAAATACCGAGCTGAGATCATTTCCCGATGATCGAATTGAGGCACTATTTCAACTATTTTCATTATCGGATTCACCTAAGATTGGGCATGGTCAAATTTGGGTGTTTACAGTAAGCGAGCCTAGATTACTTGAATGATTGCCCTAATTTCTGAGCCTACGTCTGATGTTCAACTGCCCTCTAAATCTCAATGATTTCCCTTATTAGGGCTGTCAAATTCATTTCATTCTTTTCCATCTCAGCTGATTCTGTTGTTTGTTCGATACTCTGTAGAGTCTTCCCGTTATCGACTTGGCACAAACACACTTGGTGCAATTTCTCTTACTCAACGATTTAAAACCAGCACAACCCTGAAAACCCGAAAGGAGAAAAGTAAGTATCAAAAATTTCTCAGGCAAACCCCTGATAACAGATAGCTGAACAACAGACTACAAGTAGCAAAACAACAGAATGCCCTAGCCAGCCCAAACCAACAAAAAACTAGAAAGTGCAGCACCCAAAATCCTCGAAAGAGGAACCTAAAAGCCATGCTAACGCTAAACAAAGGATCACTGGGATAAGGTATAACCAAAAATTCTATGGGGAAAATCAAACAGCACTTCGTGAGAAAAATAGATCTAACCCGAAGAAAAGCCTAAATCGGAACCTAGATAGAAGTCCAAGAAAGGAAACAAACCTAAACAAAATTGAAAGCACAAAATCGACACCCCAGGTAGAGCCCCCAAGAGAGAGAAAGCTATCCAAAACCGAAAACAAAGGCTTCAACGAAAACACAGGCAAAGCCCTAGAAAGAAAATTAAGCTCCTAAAATAGCCTAAGGCTAAGACCAAAACCCGGGAAAAAACCCAAGAGGAAAACTATTATAAAACGAACAAAAGCCGAAGGCAAACCCGGGTCGAACCCCAGGAGAGAAACCATTCTAAGCCAAGCAAACAAACAAAAGGTCTTAAACAAACACAAACAAAACATACATTTAAACAAAAAAAACATTTAATCCTACCGGTTAAGAACCCAATGGGAGGTTCTAAGCTACTATATGCAGAAAAAGCCGATTTGGTCAATCACTCTAGGTACTTTCTGAATAGAGCTAAGAACATACCTCCCATGCCTGGTGTGGTACAGGACATGGTCAAACGGTACGCAATAACTCTTTTACCGGACCTGTACAAGCATGTAACCAAAAGGCTTGCCCGTCTTCCCGACATAGCCCTGAGACAGTAAACTGACTAGTGTATCAAGTCGACCAAGCACGGGGATGAGAACAATGAAGATGCGTGCGAGAATGCAAATGAGAAAGCCAAATTAAGAACCGATGATGATTTCGAGTCTAGCCCTCTTATTTGATTCTGTAAACCAGTCCCCAACGGAGTCGCTAGAAAATACTATGGCGCCTGGATTTAGGATTTGTTTCAAAACAAAAATAAAGAATTCAAGAGTTAATTTAAAAATCTTTTAACACCTTGAAAATCAAATGTCTTGAAAATCGTTTTTTATTAAAAAATGGAGTCGCCACTTGATTTTGAGAAAAATGAAGAAAAACAAAAATGGGCCACTGATCTTTGAAAACGTTAACCAAAGAAAACATGGGTTCAAGGGCTAAGGTATGAATCGGAGAAGGTGTTAGGCACCCGTTCGCCCAACCATAAGGTACGAATCGGAGAAGGTGTTATACCTAATATGGCCATTTTTCATACAATATAAACAAGTAGTTTTGGAATGATAAGTTTTTGAATAGGTACTACTTGAAGAAGCCTCTAAGTCTTTGATTTTTCTCTTTAACTCTATAATCTCATTTTCGCTACAAGAGGATTTTATTCTTTTAAGCTCATCTCTTAAATAATTATTTTCTTCTTCAATAGTGGAAATTTCAATTTTATGATCTTTTTCGAAAATCTCATACGATGATTTTAACTCAACGAGTTTTTTTAAAAAAATTTTAATTTTCATTTTCAAAGAAGTATTTTTCTTGACTAACTTCAAACAATATTTATATAGACATTCATATTCCTTTTGAAGTTCCTCATATGTAGGCAATGATTTATCACATGATTCATTACTACTAGAATTTAATGCATTTGAAGTATTTATAGTGTTAGAATTTACCTATTCATTGCTATGAGCCATATAGCAAAAATTTACCTCTTCATTGCATGAATCTTCATTTGAAGTGCTTGAGTCGAATTGATCCCATGTTGTAGCTTTCATAGCTTTCTTCTTCTTCTTTTTCCTTCTTGATTCCTTTTTACTTGAATCACTTTTGTATTTCTTTGAGCCTTGGAATTTCTTTGCAAGCTTTTTGTCCATCTTTAGAAAATTTTCAAGTTTTCTAGTGATGAGCTTCATATCACGATCTTCATCCTCTTCATCACTAGAACTCTCATTTGATGCTTTTAAGACAATCATCTTCCCTTTGTTGAGCTCGATTTCTCTATCATTGATTGCCATCTCATAGGTAAGGAGTGACCCGATGAGTTCATCCAAGGTCATCTTCTTCAAGTCTCTAGCTTCCGTGATGGCTGTAGCTTTAGCTTTCTATACTAGTGGCAAACCCCTAAGCACTTTTCTCAAAAATTCATAAGAGGGGTAAGTCTTTCCAAGAGCATATAAAGAATTGATGATATGCGTAAATTGAGTATACATGTCAGAAATTGATTCATAAGCATTCATCTTGAAGGACTCATATTCACTTGTTAGTCGATCTATTCTAGAATCCCTAATATCATCGGTTCCTTCAATCGTGATTTCAAGCTTTTTCCAAATTTCTTGTGCACTTATGCAAGTCATAGCTCTATTATATTCATTTGTATCCAAAGCACAATATAAGGAAATAATAACACTAGAATTAATTTGCAAAAGTTTCATATCATTATCATTTAATTTATGGTCAAGTTTAAGAACTTTATTTCCATCTACTATTTTCATGGAAATATAATCGCCATTTACAATAACTTGCCAAGTATGCCAATTCATACTTTGAATAAAAATTTTCATGCAGTGTTTTCAAAAAGTATAATGCATGCCACAAAATAAAAGAGGTCATGCGGACGATTGTTCCTCACCAAAAGGAGATGCACTTATTTGAGTCATGAATCTTTTTCACAAAAACTTTTTAAGAAAAATGTAACCTGGCTTTAATACCAATTAATAGTAAGTGTGTAATCCCAAGAGGGGGTGAATTGGATATTAAGAAAAATTAGATTAAATAATCAAACACAAGTGTATGATCTTTACTTCACAAAAATATTATTTATTTAAAACACAAGTAAATTTGTATTAAACTTATAAGCAAAACTTTGTGTTGAAATAATTAAGTATAAGTGTAGA
>JAOTRH010460750.1:0-28607 GCA_034768845.1 Heliamphora exappendiculata | reverse complement strand
AGTTTCATCAATGATTTTATCAATTAATTTCTTAAATGTGTGTATATATATATATATATATATATATATATATATATTCACTTAATTTATAGCGATATTTTAGGATAAATTTTTTATCAAAGTAACCTTAAAAATTCTATATGTCAAAAATACTATTTTTAAATTCAAAACATTACTCAATTAAATAAAACTCAACTAAGATGCACAAAAAATATATGAATTTATTATACTAGCTAAAATACTAACTCTTTGTAACCATTAAATACCAAACTGTTACTATGTGGTTATTCTTGGTCCATTAGTTTTGTTTTCTTTCTCATATGTATATAAATGTATATATACATAATCATATATATATAATAACTCTACGCATATTTAAATAAACAAGTCGTTATTAATTGCTACCCTTTTTTCGATCATTATTTTTATATAAATATACATACATACTCACATTCTATATAAACATACATATATATGTATTCATCGTATTATTGTGATATATATTTTCATCATCTTTGCAGCTCCATAACCTTGCACCTTTCTCTCTTTTATTTTTCTTTTCCTATAAATGTATTTAGAACTCATCCTGTATAAATATTCTAAAATAATATTTAATTAAAATTTTTTAAAAAATTGTTAGCATCAATTTAGAGCGCATAACATACCACGTTCTTTTTTAATATAACAAAATCTATTTTCATTTAAAGGTTTAGTAAAAATATCAACAAATTGGTGGTCTATGCCTACAAATTCAAGTCCTACGTAACCCTTTTGAACACGATCTCTAATAAAATGATATCCTATCTCTATATATTTTGTTCTAGAGTGTTGTATAAGCCGAGTTAAAACTTAAAACTATTTTAATCGAAAGGATAACCACGAATTCAAAGGTCCAGTCAAGACCTAAAAATTCAGGACGAAATATGAGATAAAAATAATTAAAAGTCGAGTTAAGGCTTAAAACTACTTTCATCGGAAGGATAACCACGAATTAATAGGTTGAGTCAAGATCTAAAAACTCATGATGAAACACAGGATAAAAACAATTAAAAGTCGAGTCAAGACTTAAAACTATTTTCATCGAAAAGCTAACTACGAATTAATGACTTGACCTAAAAACTCGGGACGAAACAAGGGATAAAAATAATTAAAAGCCGAGTTAAGATTTAAAACTATTTTTATCGAAAGGATAAATACGAATTAATAGGTTGAGTCAGGACTTAAAAATTCGGGACGAAACACGGGATAAAAATAATTAAAAACCAAGTCAAGGCTTAAAACTATTTTTATAGGAAGGATAACCACGAAATAATAGGTCGAGTTAAGACCTAAAAATTCGGGACGAAACACGAGATAAAAATAATTAAAAACTAAGTCAAGATTTAAAACTATTTTCAACGGAAGGATAACCACGAATTAATAGTTCGAATGAAGAGTTAAAAACTTGGGACGAAACACGGGATAAAAATAATTAAAAGTTGAGTCAAGACTTTTAAAATTAATTTTATTGCGAGAACATCATAAATTAATCGGTCGAGTCAAGATCTAAAAATTCGAGACAAGAACATGATAAAACTAATTAAAAAGTTGAGTAAGATTTTAAAATTAAATTTATCGGAAGAACACCACATAAAACAAAATTAAAGACAAGGTTTAAAATTATTTTTGTTGAAAAACATTACATAAAAAATATAACAAGACAAGGTTTAAAATTATTTTTGAAAAACCCCCACACAAACCCCAAACAAAGCCCAAAACTCCAAAACTTAATCATGCAAACTGACACGTACCCGCCAACTTCAGAGTTAGCGGTCGCCAGGTTCGAGGCTCGAGGCTCCAGGTCAGTGACATAATCGTTGAAAAGATGGCGGTCACCAGGACATTTCCTCACAGAGGTAGCGATCGCCACGGGGCGTTTGAAAAACCTAGTGGTCGCCACCTTCTAAGGTAGCGACCACCACTTTCAGACGCGCACAAGGCTCCCTAGGCGCGCGGGTTCGGCCTCATTCTCACATCTCCACTCTCTCTGTAGCATCTCGAACTCTCTCTGTTTCCCTCTTGTTTCCTTGCATTTTTCGAGCTTTTTCCTTTACTTTTTGATCATGCCAGGGTACAGACATGATGACGATATCTTCAGGACTCAAAGTGGCCCATTTGCTGGTGAGAGTTCTTTCATGGGTACTCTTGGGAGTTCGAACCCTAGCATGCCTGCTAGCGGGGTTACCACTACTTAGCTCGCTGCTGCGTTGGGGGCGATAGACGCCCTGGCACTCGAGGCAGAGAGGGCTCTTTGTCAGGCTATTGAGGACGAGGCTCGAGAGACCCATGCAGTTGCGGAGGTACAGGAGGCGGCAGAGCAGGCAGATGCCAAGGCGAAAGTTGAGGGCTTCCTTGATCCACATGCCGGTGAGGGCATTACTGCCCCTTTCAAATCGATGACCTATGCTTTTGCGCCCAAACGTTTGGGTCCAAGCGGGATGAGACAGTACGACCCCCCAGTTGACGTCGTTGCTGCTGACATCCTTCTCTAAGAGCCGGCTCAGCATATTTCACATCAGCGTCCTACGATAAGTTCTCCTATCTCTTCTTTCATATGTTGAAGCATGCTTTGCCTTTATTGTCTTGAACATAGATTCATGTTTAGGATCCCATGTGACTTGTGATGTGTATGTGATTTGATTATTGAAACATTGAAAATTGCCCCAGTTTCTACTATGACCGATTTAAGAAAAAAATTAAAACATGCAATCAACAAGTAATTATATCAAAAGGGCAATCTTGAAAACTAGCTAGGTACCTATGCGAAGGAGATATGAACAAGACGTAGAGACACTAAGATTAAGGTTTTGATGCAAACAAGTGGGGTAGTGTTTCACTTTTTAATGTTTTATTTTTTTATTTTTTTTATTTTTTCTCAGAAAATCATAAATTCAAAGGGGATTTTTTATTCATTTATTTTATTATTATTATTTTTTAGAACCATAAAATCCAGGAGTGTTTTTAAAAAATCATAAAGTCTAGGGGGAAGTTTTTAAAAAATCATAAAAATCTATGGGGTTTGAAAGAAAGATTTTCTTGGCTCATCAAAGCTTAGGGTGTCTAGTATTCAAGGGCTTGAAAGAACCGAATGGTCATTATACACACATGAAACTAAGGTTTAAAAATTTACATGGCGCACCAAAACTTAGGGTGCTTAGTCTTCTAGTGCTTGAATGAACCGAAGGATCGTTATACACACACAAACTTAGAGTTAAAAGGATTTTCTTGGCTTACCAGAGCTTAGGGTGCCTAATCTTTTAGGGCTTGAAAGAACTGAAGGATTGTTACACACACACAAACCTAGGGTTAAAATGTTTTTTCTAGTGCATCAGGGCTTAGGGTGTCTAGTCTTCTAGAGCTTGAAAGAATCGAAGGGTTGTCACACACACACAAACCTAGGGTTAAAATTTTTTTTCTAGCGCATTAGGGCTTAGGGTGCATAGTCTTCTAGAGCTTGAAAGAATTGAAGGGTTGTCACACACATACGAATCTAGGGTTAAAAGATTCGCTTGGCGCACCAAACCTTAGGGTGCCTAGTCTTCCATGGTCTGAAAGAACCAAAGGATCGTTACACACACACATGAACCTAGGGTTTTTTATTACTTTTCTTTTTCTTTCATATTTTCTGCATTCTATTCATTTTGACTGCTCTTATTATCTCTTCTTATCATTTTCTGCTTTTCAGATTGGCCAGTATGTCCGTAGCTTTGGCGGCTCTGCCTCTGGCGATGTGCTGGAGTGATATGATGTCCTCCCTGCTCTTTGCTTGGCATTTATTGATACCTCCTGCTTTTCCCGCTTCATTCCATTACTGGGTTGCACCAGCCACGACCAGGTCTGGTTGACAGCTTTGGCAAAGAGGTGGCGGAATACCACCAACACCTTTTATTTCACCACCTTCGAGGCCACACTGACTCCGCTGGACTTTACCATGCTGACAGGCATTTGAGTTGGAGGAGCTCCTATCCCTTTCGATCCAGATATCGCTCGCTCCCCTGATGCTTTGACATATCTCCTGGGTACTATACCAGTCCAGATGGACAGAGATCGGGTCAGGTATACTTGGTTCTTTGAGTATTTTCTTCACTTTCATTGCACTGAGCCCTACCATTATGAGTGGGTTGCTCATGCTTTTCTACTATACATGTTCGGTACCTCTTTGTTTTTGAACAAGGAGAATATCGTACATCTTCATTATCTTGGTGCCCACTTTCATCTTGACCGGGTGTCCACTTATGACTGGGGAGGCGCTGCGCTTGTGACATTGTATGGCTTGATGAGGGCCTTGACCCGATTCCCTCAGGAGGTCAGCATTGAGGGATACTGGAGGGTCTGGGAGGTACGTTTCAGTTTTTGTACACTGTTTATTCATTTCTTCTGTTATCTGTTATCTGCTGACACATTCTCTTTACAGTTTTGGATCTATGAGTTCCTCGGGTATCATGTCCCGATGAACTTCTCTACTGATCCTTTGGTTATCCCTCGTGCTGCTCGGTGGGCCCGAGGTTAGAAGGGGAAGAAGAGCTGATGGAAGGGCTTAGACAGATTCCGAGCATCTTTAGATCGACTGACCCCTGACCATGTACTACTTTTATCTCTTATTCACCGCTTCTGACTGTATCATTTACTGTTCATTGTTCATTGTACTGCATTGTTTACTGTATTGTTCACTATCCACGGTATTATACATTTTTCTCCTTTTTCATTGGCTATACTATTCGTTATGTTTACAAGTTCATTGGGGCGTCTGGCGTGGGATGGAGGGTTGATCCGACGACGATTTGATGCATAACCTCGATGCCTCCAGAAGACGGATCGTGCTGGAGGGGCCTTTCTACCGTGAGTACTACCTGGGAGAGCGGGTGGTTCGACAGTCTCTCAGATTTGACCACTTCTGGATTTTGACCACTTTTGGATTCCGACGGCTCCTCCAGGTCGTATGCGCCGGTCAGATCATCTGAGCCGCTTTGACATATTGCTCGAAATGGCGGGGACTCTTGCTTCTGAGCTGTTGGGGCCCGAGAGGGATTACATAGCACGGGCCCAGGCACATCTGCTAAGACCACATGGTCCTGGCCCAGTTGCGCCTGCTGGTAGGAGGAGGAGACGAGCATCGGAGGTTGTCCCTGATGCTGGTGCCAGAGTAAAGGTTGGTGCTGGTGCTGGTGCTGGTGCTGTTATTGTTGCTGGAGCGGGTGGAGCTGTAGAGGTGCCCTAGACTGTATAGGTCCTCATCACCGGATATCCTTTTGATATCCCCATTCCAGTTCCTCCAGCTTTGGAGTACAGACCGGTTTTCACCCATGTTTGATCTTCTTTTCACTGCTTTCTTTTATGTCTTTCCTTTGTTTAGACTTCTTAGCTTTTGTTCCTTTTTGGGTAGATGGACTAGGCTTGGCTAGATCGCATCATGCTGGTGGTGAGCAGTATGCAGACTTCGATCCGCCAGCAGGATGCCGCTCTACGTGCAGCTGGGGTTGTCTTTGTCCCTCAGCTAGTTGTGGTAGTGAGTATTTTTCAACCTTTCTTTTTAATGTCGATTTTTTCTTTTCTTCATTCTTTTCCCTGCTTATCTTTGTTCCTCTATTCTTTCACAGCCACGTGTCCCAGCTCAGAATGTTGCCGAGCCGCAGGTCTAAGGTGAGCCACAGGTTCCAGTTCCTGCCCCAATTTGAGGTCGTGGGTCACGTGCCTCTTCTTTCAGAGCTCACTCCAGAGGGTCTGTTTCTTCTACCAGGAGTTACTCTTGGATCATCTTCTTCTTTAGATGGTAATGACAGTGATGACTTGGAGGAGCTGTTTAGTTTAGACGACGCCGAGCCTTCTTCTTGTCGGGTCTTTCAGAGACGTTGAGAGAGAGAGAGAGATTCCCCCCTTCCTTTTTATATTTTGATTCATTTAGTTTTATGGGCCTGTGTGCCCTAGATTATTTGTTAATGGGCCAGCATGCCCCTACTTCATACCCTCTGATATACTTGGATCTTCGTGCCATTTATTGCTTTATATATACATATGCTTGCATGGTTTGTCTTCAATTACTGCTTAAACTATTTTGGATGCATGATACAAGCCTCAAAAGAAAATTCATGTTTACTACTGATACATGGATGTTTGTTAAAGGTTACAAATACTACGAAAAGAGGGAACCAAAAAATAAGTACCCGCCACCTTTACAAGTGGCGATCACCATGTTTATAGCTGGCAGTCGCCACCAAGTACAAGTGCCAGGTGGCGGTCGCCAGGTGGTGAAGGTGGCGACATTGTATTGTGCACTTTTCAACCTGGCGATCCCATACTCCAAGGTAGCATTCGCTACATGCATTGTATTTTTTCGAGCTTTTGACGTCCAGCCTTTTCATGCTTTATAAATATAGCCCTGGGGTCCCCATTTTCTGTTACTTTCATCATGATGGCTTTTTTTCGTGGCCCACTTTCTTCATGGATCGAAGGGTTTTCACATATTGAACGTCTTAACTTTGCTTCATTCGATATCAACTCTCTATATTTTTTGATGGCTGTAAGATCAATGAACCATTACTACGGGCTGCTACATAACTGTGGGACCCACAATCTTATGTCTCTCGCTTTGACCTTGAGGAACTATGCCCTACTGTAGAGGAGTTTACTGCCATTCTAGATCTGACCCCACAGAGATATGTTGTTGTAGCCACTTTATTCCTTTCGACTCGGCAACAAATAATACAACTCTATGACCTATCCAAAATGGAGGCTTCCCTCTTTATATCTGATGATTGTCTTGACATTCCTTGAATTATTAAGAGGTTTCAACTTACCGACAATCTCAGCAACCTTACCTTTTAGTTGTGACGCCGTTATGCATTGTGTTTCTACCTTATTGCCCGTTACCTCTTGGTTCCTTCTGATGGACGTATTAGCTGCTCACTAGTGGACATTGTGGGTCAAATGTGGTCGGAAAAAGACATTGTCCCTTTGGTCCTGGCTGAGACTCTGATTGACCTAGATACTATTCATCGAGGCATGACCACTACTTTCGCTGGTAGTCCTTTGCTTCTCTAGATAAGCTTAAAACCTTTATTTCCCATTTCTCTCACACATTGTCGGTTGATTTCTTTACTGATTTCTCTCTTAACCCTTTGCAGATCTGGCTGATGAAGAAAGTAAACGTCATGTAGAAACCAGCCATAGAAAGGTACAGTGCTGAGGCTCTCATCTATCGCCCTTATTATTAGATATGCAGTACTGAGACAGCTTAGCAGCAGTATCTCTCTTCTCTGACGGGCACAGATATTACCTGGCACTGCTCCTAGTGGTGAATCTCTACTATGACCCTGACCACCATGGACCATCCCGGCGTCATGTTGAATGGCTTGCGACAGTCCACATTCTATTACCCACACCGGATCATGTGCCAGTTTGGTCGGAGTCAGATCATCTTCTATGGCGTTCGAAGCCGTTTATACTCATCTTCTCTTCAGGCCCCATTTCTAGCGAGATATCAGGATGCTTGGCCATCTCGTTCACTGATGGAGATGCAAGAGCTACAGTGTCCAGAGCTCCCCGAGGAGTACAAGGCATGGTTGATCTAAGATAGAGAGAAATGAAACAAAGAAGAAGGAAAACAGGAAGCGAAGAGGAGGAAGATTTAGGGGACTTGCATTGTTTTTCAGATTTCATAACTTTCCTTTTATTATTTTTTTTAGAGTCTGGGACTTGCGCGCCTACCTTATTTTTGAAACTTTGTAATCAAAACTGAAATAAAGTATTCCACTTTTATTTTGAAAAAAAAATTGCAATTATCTTAAGCTTTTTGATTTTTTCAATATGAATGACTTTATTATCAAAGTCTAAAGACAAATGTGCACTGATCTTACTTGGATTCAAAACTGGCTAAAACAAAGAGAGTGGTCGAATTTCTTAAAAAAAATGGCCTTGGTATCCTAAGAAAGTGGAATCAGGCCTTAACGGTTTACTCTCGGGTATTAACACTCTCCTTTTGTGACACCCTAACGTTTGCCAAGATCGCCCTTTCAGGTTTTCGGTCTTGTGGGCTGCTTTAACTTTTACTTGAGTCGCCTTTTCGATTCTCAACCCAGCAAGTTTTTATTTTATCTTTATTTTTCTCTCAAAGATAATACTTTTTGAGTTGGTCATGGTTGATTGGAGTGGAAAACGTATTGCCATCCAAATCCATGATAATTAGTACGCCACCGGTTATGATGGTTTTGATCAGAAACGGCTCTTATCAGTTTGTCTTGAACTTGCCCCTTGAGTCAAAGATGGTAGTCCTGATTTCTTTAAGAACCAAGTCACCTTCTCTGAGATCTCGGGCCTTGAGTTTCTTGTTGAACGCTCGGGCTATCATTCTCTGGTACCCTTGTATGTGAAGTAAAGCCTGCAGCCTTCTTTCATCAAATAATAGTAGCTCTTCCATCTAATTTCTCTGCTATTCTGCCTCTGGAATACTCACCTTACCACTACTCTTAGTGAAAGAATTTCCATCTCAATGAGAAGCACAACTTCCATTCCATACACTTAAGAATAAGGCGTGGTTCCTGTTGAAGCCCTAATTAATGTTCTGTACCCCCAAAGCGCAAACAGTAAATGTTATGGCCAATCTTTATGTTAGCTAATCACCTTTTATAGAAACTTCTTGACGTTCTTGTTTACTGCTTCGACTGCCCCGTTGATTTGTAGCCTATATGGTGACGACTTGTGAGCTACTATTCGGTATTTTTCAAAAAGATCCAAGACCTCACCTTGTAACTGCGAGCCGTTATCGGAGATAATCTCATGAGGAACCCCGTATCGACAAATGATATTCTGTTTCATAAACTTGACAACGTGAGAGGCTTTCAATACCGAGTAAGAGGCGACTTTCACCCACTTGGTAAAATAGTCGATGGCCACCAAAATGAACTCATGCCCGTTTGAAGCTTTCGGTGTTACTCTACTGAAAATGGCCATGGAAACGTTAGGCTATACAGTTGGGATGGGAGTACGTGTATAAGGTTCGCAAGGATCTAACATTTATGGCACCTTCGCACAAACTGTATGCAATCTGTCGCCATTATCATCCAAAAATACCTTAACGTAGGATCTTCTTGGCTAGCATGTTTCCACTCATGTGAGGCCCGCAGACTGTTGCATGTACCCCTTTCATCAATTTTTGGCCTTCTTCACTGTTAACACATAACTTGTTGACTCTAGAATGTCCTCGTTTGTACAATTTTTCCCCGCAAATGACAAATAGTGCAGATAATCTCCTTATTGCTCTTTTGTTCTTTTTGCTAGCAAACTTGGGATATTCTCCATTTTTTACGAAATTCTAAATGTCAAAGTACTAAGGGAGTTTATATGTGTTTTCTTCGATTGCGGTCGTCATCTAGTATGCTAACCCCAGATGGTATGTCAATCATCGATGCCAAAGTAACCAGTGCATCGACGAACTTCTTCTGCAGTCTCGAAACATGAGTAAAAATCACTGATTCAAAGCACGATATCAGCTTTCCAGCTCTTGAAGATAGAGAATTAATGTTACATCCTGAATCTTCCATTTTCCTCTTGCCTGTGAGACCACCAATGCTGAGTCCCTGATGGCTTCTAGTTTCCTTGCCCTTAGTTATAGGGCGCCTCTAACTCGGCTAAGCATGCTTCGTACTCGGCTTCAGAGATAAGGGAACATGTGATTCATCAGGAGTGACAAAGAGAACTCCTATTTCATAACCATATTGATTAGATACGTCATCAAAATACAGAGTTCATTTGTCGTTCTTGACTCCCATCAGCTACTCATCAAGGAACTGGAATTCTATGACTTCGTCTCCCTCAATTGATTGGTCTGCAAAAAGCTCTGCTACTGCTTTGCCTTTTACTGACTTTCGAGTGATGTACCTGAGATCAAATTCTACTAGCAACAACAACTACCAGGCTAGCATTCCAGTTAGTGTCGGCTTCTCAAACAAGTACTTTAACAGGTTCATTTAGGAAATTACATTCAGTGTGAAAGATAGCATGTAATGCCTTAGTTTTCGGGAGGCTTAAACTAAATCCCAACATGTCTTTTTCTGTGGCGTATATTGCATTTCGGACCCAGTCAATTTCTTGCTCAAGTAGTAGACTGCCTTCTCAATCCTAGTATTTCTTTTTTGTGCCAGCATGCATCCCTTAGCCGAGTCAGTCACTGAAAAATAGAGAATCAGTAGCCTATCAGGCTCGAAAGGGGCTAAAACAGGTGGATTTTACAAATACTGATGCACAGCTTCGAAGGCGTCTTGGCATTTCTAATCCCATTCAAACTTGACTCATTTCTTCAACAGACAGAACAATGGCCCACATGTGATTGTCAGCTTTACTGTGAATCTGCTGATGAACTCTATCTTGCCCAGAAATCCCCTAACTTCTCGTTCGATCTTTGAAGGAGGCATTTCCATGATTTTCTTAATTTTAGAAGGGTCGACTTCAATGCCTCGTTGAGTAATCATGAGCATCTTTCCAGCGGTGACTCCGAAGGTGCACTTCTATGGATTGAGCCGCATATTGTATTTTCTAATTCTTTTAAAGAACTTCTGCAATGTTATGATATGGCCATCATGATCCTTGGACCTCACTATCATATCATACACATACACCTTGACTTTCTTGTGTATCAGGTCATGCAACAAAGTAGTGGTAGCCCTTTAATAGGTCGCCCCTACATGTTTTAAACCGAATAGCATCACAGGATAACAATAGGTGCCCCAAGGTGTAGTGAATGCCGTTTTTTCTCCGGCTTTGGGGTCTATTAGAATCTGATTGTACCTGGAGAAATTGTTTATGAATGATAATAGAGCATGCCCTGCTGTGCTATCTACCTAAACGTCAATATGTGGCAATGAAAAATTGTTCTTCAGGCTGACTTTATTGAGATCCGAAAAATTTACGTAAACTCAGATGTGTTCGCCTTTCTTCATAACCGGAACAATATTGGCCACCCATTTCAGATACTCGGTTACCATAAGGAACCCAACGTTGATCTGCTTAGTGACTTCTTCCTTGATCTTCAAATCCCATTCCGGCCATATCCATCTCAAATTTTTATTTGACCGGTTTAGTATCGGGATATAAAGGGATATGTGGTTGGACAATATCGGGATCAATACCGGAAATATCCTCGTAAGACCATGAAAAGAAGTTTTTAAATTTTTTTAATAAAATTATTAATTGCTCACGTTTAGCTAAAGATAACGAAGACTCGATTTGCACAATTTGTGGATTTACCTAGATTAATTGACAAGGTTTCTTTAGTTATAGGTTAAGCGCGCATTTTTTTCTCTTTTTATTAAAATTTTTATTTCTTTAGGAATATCCCCATCAAATTTAAAATGGTCAAAAAGTATATGAAATAAATCAAGCAAAGTATAGTAACCAAAAATCTCGTTTATTTCATTGATATCGAAATGCGAAGTATATGATCAAAAGTAGTGGGAGAGAATGCACAGACAGATGTGCCCTCAGACCTAACATACAAATCATCAGAATCAAACAACAATTTATAAGACTTAGACTTGGATTCGAGACCCATGTCATGCAAAATACAAAAGTCCAAAGAGCAATTATTGACATTTTTTTCCGCAGCAGCCACGATAAGACTGATATAGTTAGCCAGTACTCCATAACCCAACATTAGGAAATCCTGATTGGCTATGTGCATCTAGTCAGCAAACAAAACTTCCATTCCTTCCAATTCATCGGCCTAGTCTTTCTCCCTTTTCTTCTTCTCTCCTTCCTTTTCTCCCAAAGCTTCCTCTTCCTCTGTGTCAGATAGTTGGTGATTAAAGAAAATTTCTAGTCCTAGTAGCTTCTGATTAGTCTCTTTGACAAAGTAGCCATTCAGCGTTTCTAAGTATCTGTTCCTCTTTCCTCTCTGCCTTTTCTTGCCTCCTCCAAATCTTCCTCGGTCGGCTTGTACCCCAAACAAAAGCACTGTGAGCTCTGCGTCACCTTGATGGGCTCCAAAATGCCTTGCTGCTTGCGACCTAGCCCCATTCCCGGGAAATAGGATATATGCTTCATCATTGTGACTGCTTGTGGGTTGATGTAGTTATTCTCTTCTTGTAGCAACATCTGCACAGCTGGAGTCACGTCAAAACTGAATCCGCTCAAAAACATGTCTTCTTCTCCATGTTGAACCTTCAAGAGAGTGGAGCCATCTTCTCTTGGGACTTGAATACTATCTTCCCCGTAAATTGTCATCACTGCCCCATTCTTGATCAAATTTAACTTTTGGTGAAGGGTGGAAGGCACTACTTGGACGTTCGGGTCATGAAGCCATGGCCTTCCCAATAACAAATTAAAAGATGTCAACACATCCAACACATGAAATTCGACCGAAGTCTCCAGTGGTCCCATCGATACTACGAACGACACTAATCCGAGCACGTCCCATCTTGTGTTATCATAGCCCCGAACTCCCTAGTTACTGGGTGCAAAATGATCTGGCTTCAATCTCAAGCAGATGGCCGTTTTGAGTGGGCATACATTCAATGCAAACCCGTTGTTGATGAGAGTCACTGGGACCCATTTCTCCAAGCATTTGACAGTGATGTGCAATGGTTTGTTATAGCGCCTCCCTTCTAACGACAAATCCTTGTCGGAAAAGAAAATGACCTACGGCTCCGCAGCCGGCATAATAAACCCAATGAGATGTTCTGAAGTTGCATCTATTGAAATATTAGCTTTGTTTAAGACTTTTAGCACATTTTACCGATGCCGCTGTTAAGCTATCAGTAAACCCCAGATACTCACATTGGCTAGAGTCTTCTTTAGCTATTTCAGTACAGCGTCGTTTTCTTCCTCCTGTTCCTTCTCTTGTCCTTTTTCATTAGTTTGTCCTTTTTCGAGCTGAGCAGGTTTGAAGTGCCACTCACTCACAGTCAAGTGTTCGACCCCTTCTTTGGGATCTTACAGTCCTGGTACCGAGTTTTTAGCTTGCCTTATCTCATCAACACATAGAGGGCTTTCAAACGCCCATAGATCGTTCCAGTTACTACTCTCCGTTCTTCCTCGTCTTCGATTGCCCATATATTATTAAAGTTATCTCAAATATTTTCTACGATGTAACCTACCTGCCGCACCTTGGAGGCCTAGAAATTGGTTCATTCTTCCCCATCTAACTTCAATACAGTTCGAACCAGCCAGTAAGATTGTATTTTGTCAACAAAAATTTCTTCCCCGAAGAGTTGGGGAATCGTGATCCCATCTAGCACATGCCCGGAACCACGTGGACTTATCGGATAATCCAAATGCCAATCGTCATCGTTGTTATGCTCCACTTAGTTTTCCACCTGGATTATAACCTCATAGCCATCAGAGGCTTCATCATTCTATTCTTCCATACTCCAACCATTCTCGGTCATTATTTGGGAACAAAACTAATCTTTAGCAACCGAAACATGTGGACGCAAAAAGTGTGCTGAAAAAATGGAACGACTAGAATCCTTTGACTGTCCTAGCTGAATCAGATTCACCCCTCCCTGCTTAAGATCGTTTGGCAGGGGGTTAGTTGTAACATTTGGTTTCTAAGCAGCGAACAGCGGTGGAATGACCTTGTTGTCGATAAAATCCTAGATTTCGTGGCACAGCCTCATACACTTGTTGGTCAAGTGTCCATAACCTTGGTGAAAGGCACAATAGTGTGAAGCATTGTATCTTGGTGGTATGGGATCAGGTATAGGAATTGGGTCCAAAAGCTTAATTAGCTCATTCTCGACAACTCGATTAAGAGCTGTGGACAAAGATATATTGAGAGGAGTAAAAACTATCGTTGACTTCTATTGAGACTGCTGGTTATTACTTGGTTATGAGGTGAAAGAAGAGGGATTGAATTGCTCGGAATGGGGGTTCAGCAAATTAACCTCGTTTAAACAAGAAATGAGGTTGGTAGCAGGGGTGGGTTGGTTCTGGTTGTTAGTAGGGTATGTTCTTCTCGATTTCTGACTCGTCTCTAATTTCACAATATCGCCAGCCTAGATAGCATTTTCAATCTGAACATCTGCGTCGAACAGTTGTTCAAAGGTGAACAATGGTTGTGTAATCAGGTACCGCTTCAACGGAGACTACAGGTTTTTCACCACAATTTTACTTGCTCTTTTTTTGTTGGCCGACTGGTCATCTTAGTCACCTTTCCTCTACAACATGTTAGGAAATCTACAAATGATTTCCGACTGTCTTGGCGAGTCATTTCAAGCTCCTTGGTAGTTACATCTAGTTGGACATTGTAACTATACTGGCTAACAAATATTGTAGCTATGTCCTCCCAAATTTTGGTATTTGCTACATTGAGGGAGATGAACCATTTCTGCGCTGCCCCAGAAAGAGATCGGTCAAAGAGCTGGGTCTTCAGTTGGTCATCAATTTCCATTGGCGATAAAGTACCAACATGCATTTGCAGATGAATTCTAGGATCTCTGGTTCGTCGAATTTCTCCATATAAGGCATTTTAAACCTGTCCGAAAGTTTGGCGTCTGGGAACAAACATAGTCCCCCCATATCTAGTATGTATTCTTCGACCCCTTTTTCCTTTCTAAGGACTTTCTCCATTCGATCGATCTTCTTAGCTAACGTAGATTCTCTAGACTAAGTAGTGTTTTCTTCCTCAACTTTCACCTAACGAGGGATCCCTTAGTGGCGGCGAAATAACTTTCGATCCATCAAGAACCTGATTGTCATTTCAAAAATCTTCCTCGTTACCATTCGGGTCGTCATGCTGTTCATTCCGTACTGGCAAACATGCCTAAATCGCCCGGATCTGTGCCTAACATTGCACCTGAGCCTGGGTTTGTTGTTCAACGACTCTCTGCATATTAGTAATTGCTCTCATTAACGCTTTCAAATTCAGCTCATTTTCGGCTATCTCAAACTGTTCCGTGATTTGTTTTGAAATTCTATAAAACTCCCAATTTTTGACCGAGCCTAAATACGCATTGAATGCGAACCTACTGACTCAATGATCTAGACCCAAAGCAAAATTTGAATCTCACAAACAGAATCACCGGTATCAGATTTTTCTCGAAAAAAACCCCAATAACAGGTAGCAAACACTTCGAACACCAAAAACAGCTGACCATGAGCAGATATAACCACCGAAATAGAACCATGCCCCTGTTGGGCTTCATACTAGTAGCATGACGACTGGAAACCCCCAACACCCAAGAACCGATATGAAAACTGAGTGGGGGACCAACAAAACTCCAAAGAGAATGTTTATCCTAAGATTCTAGAGGAAAACAGGTAGCAATCCGGCAAGAAAACAACTCTAAGATAAACGAGATTTTAAAACTAGAACCTGGACGAGGGTTTAGGAAAACGAGCCTAAACCCGGGAGGAAAAAACTATTCTAAACCAACAACGAGACTTAAACCAACAATCGAGGCAGAACCCGAGATTCTAGACCAACAAATCAAAAATTAGGCAACGACCTAAGAGGGAAACTATTTTAAAAAGAAAGAACATCAGAAGAAGACCAAGGTCGGAACCCGGGAGAGGGACTATCTTAATCCAAACAAACAAAAGTCCTATATAAACGCAAGCAAAACATACAATTAAATAATACAAAAAATCTTTTCAGGTCAATACCTAATGGCGGGTTCTAAGCAATTATATGCAGAAAAGGCAGGTTTTGGTCAATAATTAGGGTACCTTCTCAATAGAGTCGAGTATATACCTCCCATGCTTGGTGTAGTGCAGGACATGGTCTAGCGTTATGCAAGAATTCTTTTACCATACATGTGAAAGTGTGTAACTAGTAAAGTTTGTCGTCTTTTCAACATAGCCCCGAGACAATAAACTGACAAGGGAATCGGGTTGACCAGGCAGGGGGCTGAGAACAATAAAAATGCGTGCGAGAATACAAATGAGAAATTCATATTACAAATTAATGATGTGTTCAACTCTAGCAAGCTTATTTGTTTTGAAAAAAAAAGTCCCCAGCAAAGTTGCCAAAAAATATTATGGTGCTGATATTTAGGATTTTTGGTTAAAAAATATGCGAATTCAAGAAATGTGTAAAAACTATTTTAACACCTTAAAAATCAAAAATTAAAATTCCTTTTTGTTGAAAATGGAGTCGCCACTTGATTTTTTAAAAAAATCAATAAAAATAAAATGAACCACTAATCTTTTAAAATGGCAACCAGAGAAAACATGGGTCTGGGGGCTAAAGCATGAATCGAAGAAAGTGTTAGGCAACTCATTCGCCCAATCGTGAGGTTGGCCTCTACTAATCATCATTAGTTTTTAATTAGATTTCTCAAATGCATACAAATACAAAAAATGAGGGGCAAAGAGAGATCACTTAAAATTAAATAAGAAAATACATAATATATGTATATAGAACGCCAAACAAAATAAGTAGCAAAAGAAAAAATCTTAAGTGAAACGACATGCAATTTCTAACTAAATGATACATGGAGCAAACCGCATGCGACATTACCAAATAATTTAAACATAACATGATTTTAAACAAAAGGCAAAGATATGCTCCAAAATTCACTAAATTCTAAACAAACCAAAAAAAAATGCACATGAATTGCTTACAATAGTGTCAAATAACCTACTTATTCTAAAGATGATGTTAAGTAAAGAGATATACTCCAAAATTCTCTAAATCAAAAATCATGTCAAAGATCTGCATAACTAAAAGAAACATAGTGAAAATCGCATGCAATGTCCTAAAATAAGCAAAATATGACTATGGAAAGAAAATATACTCTAAAATCCCCAAAATTCTAATTATACTCAAAGATCAATTATGAATTCCATGTTAATGGTCAACCAAATGAGACAAACGAGAAAAGATGCTATTAAAACAACAATATAAAAAGCCATGAAGGTGATGACCACTACATAGAAATACAATAGCTATTCCCAATTAGAAGATAGAAGACACGAGTATAATATTGACAATTACAACTGTACAAATGTAAGTGCCTAAATATACTAATCTCGATATCGAAAATCGTGATAACCAAGTATATTGGTACTATTTTGATGAATTTTCAAAGTAACCAAAATACAAGTGTGCGATCTGAACAACAATAACGGCTTAACCGAATTATCCTAAACTATTCATGCACATTAATCACATACTTACAATTCTATAAACTAGATGGTAAACTAAATCGACTACACAAATGAATGAGACATGCAAATTAAAATTGAAATTAACTCGGCCACTCCAAGAGATAGAAAGTGGAGAGAGAAAGATCGGGGATCTAAACAAAACACCTGAATCGCAAGTGAATCATCAAGTCGGGGAATAGTGATCAGTAGTTCAATCCTTGGGCAATGCTTTAATCCCAATATAAGGAAAAGTCGGGAATCCAGCAGGGTATCGGCGTTAGTGATGGTTCTCCCTCGGTACTCCAGCAGAGTGTCAGTATAAGAACTTTCTCACCTTTTGACCCGTCAGAATTTCAACATTAGAATTGTCCTCCTAAAATCGTATCAGAGGTACGGTATTTATAGAATTCATCAACCAATAATATGTTGGCACGTTTTGGGACACGTCAAGCTTTTTGAGGTTGGTGGTCACTGTGTTTGAAGGTGGTGGTTGCCACAAAAAAGAAGCTTCCAAGAAGTTCTCATGGCGGTCGCCACAATGGAGTTGGCGACCTCATGGTTCAAAGTTAGCGGTCGCCACCTTATCTAGGGTTTTCAAGAGGTTTTTATTTCAGTCACCACAATGGAGTTGGCGGCCCAGGGTTCAAAGTTGGTGGCCCAAGATTTGGACAACGTAGGTTTACTGGTTTGAAAGTTTTGATCATTGGGTTCGAACACCGAACTTGGATCACTTTTCGAGGATCGTTCAGAAATACCATTTCACATGTTTTCATCATCAGATTCACCTGAACCAACCCAAGATTAGGCGGGGTCAAATTAGGGTGCCTATAATATGTTAATGGCACTAATGTTGTCACACTTAATGGGAATGTGATCTAAGCATACACCATAGTTTTCTAATTGTTGTATCATCCAAAAAAACTTGCGTACAACAGTTACCAACTGCAATGTACACAGCCTCAGTTATAGATAAGGTTACCGAGTTTTACTTTTTGCTAAACCATGATATGAGTGAGCGTCCTAGAAATTGACATGTTCTACTTATACTTTTTCTATCAATTTTACAACCGGCAAACCATCAGAATAGCCAAATAACTCTAAGGCTATTCTTCTATGATAGAATAATTCTAGATTTTGTATACCTAAGAGGTATCTAAAGATGCGCTTAATAGCAGTTACATGTGCTTCCTTAGGATTAGCTTGATATTTAGCACACATTCGCACACTAAACATTATATAAGGTCTATTGGCAATTAAGTAAAGCAAAGAACCAATCATACATCTGTATCTGTTTTCTTCTACTTCTTTACCATTTTCATCTTTGTCAAGCTTTGTTGAAGGGCATATGGGAGTTCCCATTAGTTTTGCACTTTGCATATCAAACCTCTTCAATGAGTCTCTGGTGTACTTGGACTGGTTTATGAAAATTCCTTATTGAGTTTGTTTGATTTGAAATCCAAGAAAGTAGTTAAGCTCACCAATTATGCTCATTTCAAATTCTCTCTGCATACACTTAGCAAAATTCTTGCAAAGAGTTTCATTAGTTGAGTCAAAGATGATATCATCTACATAGATTTGTACAACCAGCATGTCTTTTCCTTTATACTTGATAAAAAGAGTTGTATTAATTTTTTCTTTTAAAAGTTCATTTTCAATCAAGAATTTGTTAAGTCTTTCATATCAAACTCTTGATACTTGCTTTAAACCATAGAGAACCTTGGAGAGTTTGAAAACATAGTTTGAAAAATCTAAATTTTCAAAATTAGGAGATTGTTTAACAAAAACGTTCTCAAAAATAAAACTATTTAGAAAGGCACTTTTAACATACATTTGATAAAATTTAAAATTTTTAAAATATGTAAAAGTAAGTAACATCATAATGGTTTCAAACTTAGCTACAGGCGTAAAAATTTCATCAAAATCAATGCATTCTTATTGATTATAACCTTAGGCTACCAATTGAACTTTGTTCATAAAAACTACTCCATTCTCATCAATTTTATTTCTAAAAATCCATTTTGTATCAATAATTGAGTGATCCTCAGGTCTTGAGACTAAAATCTAAATTTATTTTTTTCAAATTGGTTTAGCATTTCTTGCATAGCTACGATCTAAAAATCATCGTTTTCAGTTTTCTTAAAATATTTTGGTTCAGTCTGGGAAAGGAATGCTAGATTATCACAAATATTATGTACAAAAGATCTAATTTTTATACATTGAGCTGAGTTACCAATGATCAAATCTTTTAGATGACTATGATCATACCTCAATTCTTTAAGTAAATTAAATTTTTTTGGTTTGATGGTTCTGCAGCCTGTTGGTCAGCAATTTGCTACATATTTGTGGCTTCCTCATAATTTGGCTCTTCTTGGTCTTTGATGAAGATGTCTTCAATACATTTTTCTAAGTCAACCAAACTATCTTCACAAAATTCCTTGGAAGAACTGAAGTCAATTTCATCAAACACAATATATATAAACTCTTCAACAATTAGAGTTCTTTTGCTAAAAATTATATAAGCTTTACTAGATATAGAACAGCTTACGAAAATACCTTTATCAGATTTTGCATTGAATTTGCTCAAAATTTTTTTGCAGTTATTTAAAACAAAATATTTGCAACCAAAAACACAAAAATAACTGATGTTTGATTTTCTTCCATTCCATAACTCATATGGAATTTTCTTAAGTAAAGCTTGAATCATAGCTCTGTATATAATATAGCAAGCTGTGTTGACAGTCTCAACCCAAACGTATTTTGGTAGGTTATTTTCACAGAGCATGGCTGTAGCCATTTCTTCTAAAGTCATGTTCTTCCTTTCAACAACACCATTTTGTTGAAGGGTTTTAAGAGCAAAGAAGTTATGGTTTATATCACTTTTATCACAAATTTTTTTAAAATCTCTATTTTTAAATTTTCTACCATGATCACTTATGATTTGAAAATCCTTTTCATTTTGAATTATCCGAGACAGTTTTGAAAAAGCAACAAAAATTTTATCCTTATGATCTAAGAATAACATCCAAGTATATCTAGAGAAATCATCAACCATAACAAATGTATATCTTTTGCCACCAAGGGTAAGAGTCCTTATTGGACCAAATAACCCCATGTACAACAGTTGTAAATGCCTACACGTAGAAATCACAATTTTTTATTGAAAATAACTTTTAACTTGTTTGCTTTGTTGACATGCATTACAAATTATTTTTTTTCAAATTTAATTTGAGATAAACTTATCACCAACTTATTTTTTAAAAGTTTTAAAATCAAGTTCATATGAGCATGTCCAAGTCTTCTATGCCATAATCAACTGTTATCACTCAATGCAGCTAAGCATTTTGTGTCATTTTTTGATAAGTATTAAGATTGAAAGTGTAAATATTTTTATACTTATTACCTTCAAAAATAACTTTATTGTCTACTGAGTTTTCAATGACACACTTAGTATGATCAAAGAAAATTTTGTGGCCTTTGTCACAAAGTTGACTTATACTAAAAAGATTATGTTTCAAACTATAAGCAAACAAAGCATTCTCAATAGAAGGGGAATGAGTTTTACCAATACAACCAACTCTTATAATTTTGCCCTTACTACTGTTTTCAAATGTCACAGATTCATCATATTTGGGCATGAGAGAGGCAAACATTGACTTGTCATCCGTCACGTCTTGAACAGGCACTATCAAGGTACTACATCCCTTTTTTGAATGAGAACTTGAGACACCTCATTGTGTTCCTTGGCCATGAGGTAAAGATTAGCAACTTTATTTTTCTCCTTTTCATTCTCGATCTTCTATCATCACTTTCACCCCATGCAGCCAACATAGCCTTCTTGAACTCCTTTTTGAAGTGGTTTTTGAGTTGGGGACATTCGGTCTTCATGTGACTAAGCTTTTTGCATTCAAAGCAAATGATCTCATCCTTCTTGTGATCACTCTTGAATCTACTTGATTTTCCTTTGAACTTGTTTGGCTCACTTTTGTGTCCATCTTTCTTGAAAAATCTTCTTCAACACTTAGGAGTAATTTAGGAAAATACATAAGTATAATCAAACTAGCCCACACTGAGCAATCACTTAATAATAATTTGTACTAGTTCACGTAGAGCAAAACATTTAATATTGGCTGAGTTAGCTCACACAGAGTGAACAATTAAACTAGCTCACATAGAGCGAACATTTGAGCTAGCTCACATAGCCGAACATACATTGCACAAGTTTTTAAATTTTCACCGAAGAGTTTCTCGAGCGCAACTTAGTTGTTTAATTCAATCACACGGTGCCTTAATTATATCATTTTCATTAAAACTAATGCAAATTCAACCGTCAATTCGATTTCTCTCGCCAAAACCCAACACAATTACTATTCCAATTTTTAACAATACCAAACGTTCTCATAATTCATATAATCGAATATAGCGGTTCAAAAACCCTAAATCAACATCTCATATAGTTCATTTTCACTGACTCAAATGATTTACTCAAAATCTCCAATTCATTATCGACCGTTTTCACATATCATAGAATTTTGTGAAGTTTATATGCAACTAGGTTAATTAATCCAAATTTGTCCAAAAATTCTATCAATTTCATCATTTAGATCCCCTAACCCAAAAGGCGTCAATTTTCATAATTTTGGCTCGAATCGAAATTCCTAACTCACCATTTTTTAATCCAATTATCTCTAATAACAACATGATAGAAACATCTTAAATCACCCACATATCAAAGATTTAACATGTATCAATATTAAACCCTAACCTAGGGTTCAAAAAACATAGATTTATCATGCTTGTATGTATAGATTCAAAATAATAAACTAATATCCAACAACATTCATAAGTAGTCATAAATCCTACCTTTTTTATACTCAAAATATAAGGATCCAACCCTGGGAAGCGTCAACCAAGCAAATCTCCAACAGGTGAATGAAGACGAAGCTCCCAACGCAGAGAACGATCCTTTCAACGGTGTTCAATCAAGTGAGGAGCAAGGGAAGCTAAAAGGGACATCCAAAATGGGTTTTAGAGCTCAGGTTTCGGTTTAGAGAGAGAGAGAGAGAGATGAAATGAAATGAGAAAGGAAATGTTTCTCTCGCAATATAAAATCTACTCATTGACTGTCCGCTTGAGCGAACTTAGGGGCCGCTTGAGCAATCCCCCACCAGAACAACCAAGGAAGGGAAACACAAAGAATTTTGGGTTTTGAACCAAACACCTCAAGATTCGTCCAAACAAACCACAAAATTTGCTTCTATGCGCTAACAAGCATACAATTATCATCGACAGATACTATCATGGTAAAATTTTCAATTCCCTCCTGAACTTAAACATTTTAACCACTTACCACGAAACGTAACATATCGAGGCTTAATTAATCTTTACAAATTAAAAAGAGACCGGGTCCCTACAACCTCCCCCACTTAAGAAATTTCGTCCCCAAAATTACATGTGCATCAAGAATCAAACAACCCGGGATACTTCGAACATACTTTCGACTCTCATTTCCATATACCTTCTTCAACCCCGTGATGAAACCACAACACCTTCACATAGGTGATGGTCCTCCCTCGAAGGACTTGTTCTTTAGTGTTGAGAATCCTCACCGGTCTCTCCTCATAGGTGATGTCATCCTCCACCCTCAAATCGGTCCAATCCAAAACGTGTGAAGGGTTTGGTTCGTAGTTGCGCAACATGGATACATGAAAAACGTTGTGCAAGGACATAACTGCGGTGGCAAGGTAAAGCGATAGGCCACCTCTTCGGTCCTCTCAAGGATCTCAAATGGCCAAATGAAATGTGGCGACAACTTTTCACTTTTCTCGAATCTCATCAAACCTTTCTGTGGCGAGACCTTTAAGAATACATGGTCTCCCGCTTCAAACGCCAATGGCCTTCTCCTTCGGTTGGCATAACTCTTCTGATAATTTTGTGTGGTCACCAAACACTTGCGAATTGCCATAATTTTCTCTGTTGTCTCACACACGAGCTTGGGCCCCAACACGGACATCTCACCAACATCGGCTCAACAAACGGGCGATCTACAATGTCTACCATACAGTGCCTCATAAGGTGCCATCTCTATACTCAACTGATAACTGTTATCGTAGGCAAACTCCACCAATGACAAATGGTCCTCCCATGACCCACGAAAATCTAGAACACACGTTCGTAGCATATTCTCAAGTATTTGAATGGTGCGCTTTAACTGGCCATCTATCTGGGGATGGAAAGCAGTACTGAGAAATAGACTCGTCCCGATAACTGACTGCAAACTCTGCCAAAAGCGTGAAGTGAATCGGGGGTCTCGATTTGAAACGATGAAAACTGGCACTCCATGGAGTCTGACAATCTCACTCACATAAAGCTTACAAAGCTTATCAACAAAATCCTTCATGCGAATAGGAAGGAAGTGCGCGAACTTAGTCAACCTATCCACCATAACCCAAACGGTGTCATGCCCCCTAGGCGACCTCGAAAGTCCCAAAATGAAATCCATGGCGATATTCTCTTACTTCCATTTCGTTATTGGCAATGGTTGCAACAGACCCGTCGGTCTATAACACTTGGCCTTCACTTCCTGGCAAGTAAGGCAACGTGAAACGAAGAGCGCGACGTCTTCCTTCAAGCCTCTCCACCAAAATTGTCTACGCACATCATGATACATTTTGGTACCACCCGGATGCACCACAAGATGAGAGTGATGAACTCACGAAGCACGTCATCACGACATAACTCCGGCACAAAGATCCTCCTCGCAAATATCAAACTCTGATCGGAGTGGATAGTCCACTGCTTGGCATCCTCGCCACTTAAGGCTCCGAAACATCATACTCTCCGCATCCGACAGCTGAGCATCCATAACGCGATGAATAAGGGTAAGTTGAGAAATCACCGTGAACAAGATAACACTACCACTGGACTCACTAAGACATAGGTCGTACTCGCCGACCTCCCCAAGCATACTCCACTTTCTAACGGTCACCTGAGCTAACGAGCGCAAAAATCTTCGACTAAGGGCATCGGCAGATGATACTATAGATCAAAGTCGTAATCGCCCAAAAACTCCATCCATCTCCTCTGACGTAAGTTCAAGTCCTTCTGCAAAAATAGGTACTTCAAGCTCGTATAGTACGAGAACACTTCAAAGCGTTCTCCATACAAATAATACCTCCAGGTCTTTAGAGCAAAAACCTCTGCTGCGTTCTCCATACAAATACCTCCCGCAGGCAACCCACCTTGCCTTGTTGCATTAACACGCAACCCAATCCCTCGTGCGATGCATCGCAATAAACGAAATAACCAAGTCCCTACCCTGGCACAATTAAGATAGGCGCACTAGTCAATCTCTCTTTCAATGTTTGGAAGGAAAACTCATAGCTGTCGTTCCACACGAACTTGATTCCCTTCCTTGTAAGGCGCGTCATAAGCGTTGCAATCCGAGAAAAGTCCTTCATGAACTGACGGTAGTAACCCGCCAAACCCAAGAAACTCCGAGTCTCAAATACGTTCTTCAGCCTCTCCTAATCCATCATGGCTTCTATCTTAAAAGAATCCACCGCTCCATGTCTCTTGAAACTACGTGCTCCAAAAACTTAATCTCAGGCAACCAGAACTCACACTTGTCATATTTGGCATACAAATGATGCTCTCGCAACAACTGTAGAGCAACCTGAAGATGCTCTTCATGCACCTCCTCCGATAGTGAATAGATAAAGATGTCATCCACAAACACCACCACAAACCTATCGAGGTACGGGTGGAAGATAAGATTCATAAGGTTCATGAACATCGCCGGCGATTAGAAACTCAAAATATCCATAAGGGGTATGAAAAACTGTCTTCGGAATGTCCTCCTCCTTGACTTGCAATTGATGGTAACCCGATCTCAAATCTATCTTGGAAAAGAAACATGAACCCTTTAATTGATTGAACAGATCGTCGATAAGAGGCATGGGGTACTTGTTCTTAACGGTCACGTGGTTCAATTTACGATAATCAATGCAAAGATGTAAAATTCATCATTCTTTTTTGTAAACAACGCCGGTGCTTTCCAAGGCAACACACTAGGACGGATAAAACCCTTGTCCAACAATTCCTGGACTTGCACCTTCAACTCTAGTAACTCAGTCGGTGTGAAATGATAGGAAGGCATAGAAATAGGAGAAGTCCCCGGAATGAGATCAATGGAAAACTCAACTTTCTACCGTGGTAGAAGCTCAAACAAGTCATTCGAGAAAATGTTCGAAAACTCACAGACAACAGGAGGAAACTCTCCTCAAGTAAAATCAATCTCACTCGTAGACAAGGTGGAGAAAAGGAGGCTAAGGCTATCGGAGTCCCGCGAACTATGATGTCCAAGCACTAAGCCATCATCCCGATCACTCACAAAATAGGAGTCTCCCTCCGGTGTGCAAACAAAACACTCATCGTTGTTCATAGTCGATGAAGGCACGAAAGGTGGTCAACCAATCCATTCCCAATATGATATCGAATGTAGTCATGTAAAGCATGATAAAATCGAACACGAGGCTGTGGTCAGCTATCTCTATCTCACAGGCTCTACACACGCGTCTCAACAATGTAGTCCCACAAGTCGGTGTCTCTACACAAAGGGCACTACCCAAGACATCTACCTCTAACCCCAATGCAAATGCAAATGCAAATATAGATGAAACGAATGAATGCGATGCTCCGGTATCAACAAGACTACTAGCCCAAGAACGATACACTAAGAAGGTACCTCGAATGATCGACGAACTGGTTGCGGCATCTGGCACTACAGGTGCCACTGAAGTACTAGGCTCCACGAGGACATACACTCACCCATGATTTCCCTAATTCTGCCCACTGCTCCCCCTAACTCCCGACTGTCTCACGGACTGGGCTGAAGTAGCCCCTCCTGTTGTCCTCACTAACTATACTCCTAACTGCTGCTGCGAATGCCCGTAACCTTGTCGCCCCTGTGATGCCTAACCCAAATGTGCCCCCAGAAGCACTCTGGATATTTCCTTCTTGAGGGCAATCTCGACCGTTGTGGCCCGCCTGACCACATTGAAAACATAAAAACGGGGCCCTCCTCTAAGTCTAACTCTATTGCTGCCCGCCTCGTGGGAAATCCCTAGCACGATGCAATGGATACTGTCTACATAAGAAACAAACCATTTCCCAACGTTCTGAACATCCGAATGATGCAATGGATGGTGCGGGTACTGACCATGGCTGCGGCTAGGATTCCACAGGATAGGAACTCGGTCCTCTTGACTTCTACCTCTTCAACTAGCGCCCTTCTGACTGCACACTAGAAACTCCCTGATGTGACTTGCTTTCCCAAATCTTGTAGCTCTCCGTAATGGCATTCTCGACCCTGATAGCGGCCTCCACTAACTTTGTATTGACTTAAAAGCCTAAAGCAGCAATTCGGTCCTTGATAGAGGGCCGAGGACCCCATTCAAACCACTTAGTGCGAAACTCTTCCGTTGCCACCATCTCCGGTGCAAATCGTGACAGATTTGCAAACTTGACCTCATATTAGACCACAGTCAAGTTCCCTTGAATAAGGGAGAGAAGCTCTTCCCAATACGTATCCGTCGAAGATCCTGAGAAATACTTCTTTAGAAAGACCCTAGTAAAAGCGGTCCACGTGCCCTCTACAGTCGTTTTGAAAAACTTACACCATATTCGCACATCCTCTCGTAGTTGGAGCGCTGCCAACCTCACTCGTAGCTCATCCTCCATAATCTCAAGCGTGTCGACGATGGTGGTGGTCACCTCTAACCATTTTGTGGCCGCTTTGAGATCCGGCTCACCAGAAAAGGTCGAAGGGTCCAACCGTCGAAGCTCCCTCATTGCTACTGTAGTCGTTGGCATGGGAGCTCTTGCTCCGCCCCCAGCCGTCTCAGCTAACACTCTCATCGTTGTGAGCATCTCTTGTATAACATCCACACCACCGGCTTGTTCCTGTGGAGCATGCACATCCCTTTACTGCGGAACTTGGACATATGCGCGACCTCGGCCTCTACCTCGCCTCAGTAACATAGCTCTCTATAAGAAAGAATGAAAGGAAGCTATCAATAACAAGGTCTACATCAACGCATCTCCCATGAACAACACTCAACCTCGTCTAGTTATCGCGTAACATGTATCATCATGTCAACATGTCTCACATAACACGTAACGAGAAGAACTAATCAGAATAAAATATCAATTCGAGTAACCCGTTTGGATCTCTAGTTAGAATGAACGTCGACCAAATATCATTCTAACTCGAACCCTAAACTAGTCGACCGGTGGCCCGAGGGCAAGAAACATCATCCTAAAAGTTCAACCTCCATGCCAAAATATCACATAGCATGCAAAATCAAGTCACCTCAAGATATCTCATGCAAACACACCAATATATGAATGTCACACACCAATACAAGCTCTCATGCAATGGATCAACCATTTTCATGACACTAAGGTATTCGAACTTAGAGCTTCGATACCAATATGTCACACTTTGATTTGGTAAAAATAGAAACCCGTGCGATTTACCAAGAAAAAGAACCCGATTTAAGAATCTAAATCAAGAGCTTGCAAAGAAAGACATTTTGTTAAAGAGGAACTAAACTTTCAATTTTCTTGTTAAAAGTAAGGGTAAAATAGGTGGCAATGAGCCTTTTTCCCAAATAACTGAAAAAAAAATTCTAAGTGTTGGGAGAAAGACCCATTTTTTCAAAAGTTGCATATGTTTCCAAATGGTACCAAATAGAAAGTAGAACATATATTTAGAAGGAAAACCACCATTTTGAGCCCCAAAGCTCGAATTTTCACAACTCCATACATTGAAAACAAAACCAATTCCTTTGAATAACATCCAAAGCAAAGATCGAACGCTTTCACATGTATACAAAAGATGAGGTCATGACCTTAAGGCCTTACAACCCGGATTACTTCAACTCTAAGGGTATAGAAACAACTCGACCCGGCCGTGGCTCGGGTGGGCCAAGCCCGGGCCGATTTGGCCCCGACAGGCTCCCGCCAAAAGTTTAGGCTGAGCGGAGCTGGGCTTTTTCTAAGAGATAGGCCCAGGCCCTAAGGGTGTAGGGCTCGGGCTCGGGCTTTGAGCTTGGGTTGGGTTTTTGGGCGGGCCCGTCAAGTTTTTTTTGGACTTTCAGTATTTTTTTTTTAAAAAAATTGTTGTTATAACTTGTATAGTATAAATTTAATTTTTTCTTAATTACTAGTTGTTGTTATATTAGTTTATTATTAATTTATTAGTTAAACTTCATAATAAATTAATATGTTAATTTATTATTTATAACAATATAAGCTTATTATTTTTATATTTTTATATTTTTATAAGTTTATAAATTATAACCTATTAATATTAGAAAATTTTTGAGTTTAGACCTTTTTTTTATAATAGTGCTAGAATTAATCCCAGCACTTTTTTTTAATAGATTAGGTCCTATCAGGTTTAAAATTATTTTATTATGTCTAATATA
>JAOTRH010460730.1:0-28611 GCA_034768845.1 Heliamphora exappendiculata | reverse complement strand
AATGTTGCTGTGGTATTCATTCTCTTTTTGGACAAACTGCGCAGTTCGATCGAGTTACTTCTAAAGTAATTAAAGTGGTATTCACTTCCTTTTTTTTGTCTACTGGATAGCTTTGTGCCTGTTTTCTACTTAAATAAAAAGAATGAATTTACTTTAGGACATTGAGAAATTAACTATTATTGGTGATCATGTTAATACCAATTCAAGATTTTCCTTTTACACAGCTTAAGGAAATGGAAAATATGTGATTGAGTCTTGTAGCTGACAAACCTAAAATGTTGTATTCTGTGGTTGCTCTGTGAAATGTACAGTGCTTTAGGTGACGAGCCAAATCAATCTTTTGGCCCTTTAGTGTAATTTTTTTAGGTGTTACCTCAATTTCCTTGACATGGTATTGGATTTATATTTATTGATTGCCAATAAACTCTTTTGGAACAGAAGGATAGGAAGGGTGGATCTGAGGTTCTTCCAATTGACAAAGTTTATGAGCGCATAGTCTTCTGAGGACACATTAAGGTATGATTGATATACTAATTTAGCTGCTATTAGGATTTAAAAGATGACAAATCTCGTTGTGTTCTGATTCTGCGAGAAATGTTCCCGATTTGATGTCATTTAGATGAAGCTCTATTTTATTTGGCCTTATTGTGTAGGATATGTATATATCCTTGTAATTTTCCATTTTCATTAATGATGGCTTCTTTTTTTGTTACGAGTCTAAATGCTTGTATCAAGTATGCCTTCACTTGACAAGAAATGTATCAGTAATGAAATTCATTTTTGTGGGTACTTGAGATGCACATTAATTGATTTCTAACAGATAAACAAATTTCATGATCCATATTAAAAAGATATTTAGTTAATAAACAAATTTATTTCATCCCAACTTTAGGGTGCTTTTGGCTAAAGAATTTCATCATGGTAATGAAAGGGTCATCAACTTGTAGCTAGGTAGTTATTACAGGTATTTGCAACTAAGGTCAATTGTTTAGATAAATCTGTCATGTACATTTTTTTACTGATGTTGGAAAAGTTCACTAGAGACTAAATAAGCTGTATGTTGCCTTAATAACAATTTTATTTTTTTGTCTTTTTTGAACGTTTCCTATTTTTGGTCTTGACTTTTAGGTTTTTGATTCCTCATGACGAGAGGAATCTAAAAGGTGAAAAAATGTGGATTAAAGTTGATTTTTTTAACACTAAAAATGAGAAAAATTATTTGAAATAAGTTTTGACAAACACCACCAGACATATTTCCAACACAATGCTAATATTTTTGGCCCCTACTCTGTGAACCTAAGCTGGATTATTTTTGCCAATCAAAATGGAAAAGTCGTTAGAAGTGATTTCATAGTTAATGCTTGATAACTGCACATATGCCCGTGTTAAGAATGTTTTTTTATGCAGGACAATCACAAACAATCCTTTAAGAATTTGCACATAAAGGAACGTAGGAATCTGCACCTAGGGTTCCACACCAATTCTAGAAAATATTTGTTTATTTAATCATTCAATGATTTGTAAAATAAGCTAAGAGCCTATAAATGGACCATTGAAATACAAAGATAAGGATAAACAATCCTATCTAAAAAATCTAAGCAAATCTTATCTAAATTAATCCTATATAAATCTAAAATAATTAAAATTTAAACTTAAATTTAAAATAATTAAACTTAAATCTAAAATAACAATTTCAAATATCTTTCAGGATCAAACACAAATAATTCATAAAGGAATATTTTCTATTCCCCGTCATTTCTCCCCCGCTGAGAAGAACTCAACTCCGGCGAGTTAGAACTGGGATGAGGTGGTAAAAATGGAGGAACTTTCAAGGATGAAATATTTTTCTGCACACTTGTAGGTAATACAAAAAACTACAATATATCTTGAAAATGAATCAAATTATCCACAAGTAAATTAACTTTAATATCCATATTCAATGAGAATTCAAGTAAATTTGCATGAAACTCCAATTTATGGGTTGGAGAAGCAAGAGAAGAGGTGGGGATAGGTGGAGCGACAGATGAAGGAGACTCGATTTGTGATAAATCAATGTTGATTAATGTAGGGAAAAGATCAGTAGGTGGACAACTCAACTCAACGGGGCTCTTAAAAGGTTGATCCTTTGGTGCCGTTGTGTGACAAGTATTTGGCACATTAGTAACGTCTGGTAGGTCAGTTACATTTACTAATGGGCAAATAGAAACATCCCGAAAAATTAAATTTTCTATGTTATAAGACTCGTGTTCTGGGTCAATGGGGACGAATTGGCATAGGTAGGCACCAGAGAAGATGCGTGTTCTGGGTCAATTGGGGATGAAGTGGAATGAGTGGGCACTAGAGAGTTGGATGAGAGTAACGGTTCAAGTTCTTTGGCTTTGGGTGGTAGAGGCTTAACCAAGATAGGGTTACCATTATGCCAAATTTGTTTACAATTTTTTGGCAGTTTAGTGGCACTTACATCACATATCCAGGGACAACCAAAAATATATGAAAGATTTATTCTAACAATTACAAATAGTAAATTGGTGGATCCTACTGGAAAAATATAATTGAAAACCTAAAAGAGTTACAAGTGACAACCAATTGGCCTTCGGAAGAGTCTCTTTAATGGCTAAAATATCATCATCTTAATTTGTGCTATATTTCTTAACCAGGCAGCTTTGGCGTTGTGTAAACATGCATCTTTCATAATGAAAAACTATTTTTCAAGTGAATCCTCTGCTACTTGATAAATTTTGTTGATTACAATGTTCTTGATAAATTTTGTTGATTACAATGTTGTCTAACTTGCTATGACACAAAGATTTTTAGTTTTTGTGCAGTATTGGTCTGAAGAAGAGAATATTGGGCTTATAGATTTTGTAGTGCTTTCTTTTGGCTTTTGATCTATCAAAAGTTGGTGTAAAGTTTTAATATCTTTGTTACTTGGAAGCAAGCATTCTTATTCGTAATTAAATTTTGTATCTTGAATCACATTCTTTTCGTTCAACTCTTGATCTATGAAATAACATAAAAATATTCTAAGCTTACTCTATCTTAAAATAAACACTAAATACATAATTAGTTTTAATACCTATACCAATTAAACTTGTACCAACACGAAAAGCCTGTCAACCAAACAAATAATATATTCTTTATGCTTTTGTACTCATTTTGAATAATTATAATTTTATGCTGTTTATTGTAACCTTTATTTTATTCGAAGTTTCTTGAACTATGATACTTTTTCGACTCCACTCATCCAAACAAGACAAAAAAAATACACACAAAAAAAAAAATGAACGGAGTCTAAATAAACAATTAGAGAAATCAATAGAATAGAAAATGAATTAAATAGAGAATGAATTTCCTTTTAATGATGTTTTGGAAAAATTGAATGTGTTGTGGGATGATGGTTATTGGACCAAGAGTCTCAAGGATTACCTTGATAATGCCAAAGACATGATTAGGCCTGATGGCAGGCTGGCCAGGTGGTTTTTCCCTCTTGGGTACTGTCACCCTTTGAAAGATTCGGCTATTCTTCTGTTTTCCAAGTAATATGTGTTTAAGGTCCCAACGTAGAATTTCATTGTAGTTGTGCATTGGCTGCTTTCATATTGATGAATGTCAATGGTAAGATTTTGGTTTGTCCAAGATATTTTTGGTTTTTTTTTTCCCGGAGAAATTTGATATATTTTCTATTTCACAGATTTTGATAATGAACTGGTGAAAATTAGTGGTATCAATGCATGCAGGGATGGACGATCTTGGATTGGGCCTCATTTTGCCCACAAAACTCTTGGGAAGTGAGTCTCAGCTAGCATGGAGTTTTGCATAGACATTGGCATCAAGTACTTTCTTTCATATGATATTTGTGTGAATTCTAATTTTCTTTCTTTTATTGCTTCACCAGATGAGTCTCATTTGGAGGAAGATGAGCAACTTGCCAAAGCGCTTCAAGAAAGTATTTAATATGGGTTCTCCTCCACGATATCCACAAAGACATGATCATGGAAATTTGTTTTCACCTTACCCTGCTTCTATCTAGTTGGGTGCAGGTAAATTGTTTTTCTTGCAAAACTATTTGCAATTTCTAGAGGAAAGTTCTGCTTTGATCTCAAAATGCTGTTTTTGGTAAATGACCTCAAACCTCTAAAGGAGAATATGGATTATGGTGATGTAGTGGTTGCCTGTCCCTTGATGCGCCCACTGGCTAAGAATCTGAACTGACTAATGTAGCAGGCATTCAAGTTAAAATAAAATTTTGATATCAAAAACCCTGTCACGTGGTTTTTAAATACTAAACCATTTCCTCAAGTTTTATGTTCTCAGTATGACCCATCTCCATCATGTTAAACATTTTTGGCCGAGTGCATGAGAAGTGGTAAATCCTATGGTGGATGAAGTACAAATGTATTTTTTATTTGGAAAATGCTGTTTTATATATGAGATCATTTATATGTATTGTTATATCAGATCATCCTTTGGAGTCTAAAATCTGGACCGATATAAAGATAAAATGCACAAAGTTGTATGTTGGATTGGTTTAGCGTCAATTTGTAGGACACCCTACGTTGTTCACCAGTTCCAAATGTCCTATTGCATCTTATTTGAAGGTTTTTTTAGTTTAAATTATTATAGGAAATGTAAATATAATGAAGAATACAATTCACAGAAAAATGAAACAATGAAACCAAACTAAACTAAGCCTTTACCCAATTAATTAAAGTCGGCTACGTGAATAATTTTTCATCATTTTGCTATGTTAAAAGCTATATCTTCAGTTAGGTTCAATAAGTTAATATCTTGTTTTACTATGTCATCTCATGTTAATTTAAGTCTACCTTTACTTATAATATTTACATTACACATGATCTTGTTGTTTTTTTTTTACTACTGTATTAACTGGTTTTCGTTGTATATGTGTAAATCGTCTTAATTTATTTTCTCTCAACTTGTTTTCAATTAGTGCGACTCCTATCATTCCATGAATTTTTTTATTCTTAATTTTGTCTTTTCTAATCTTATTATATTTTCACCTTAACATTCTCATATCAAAATAATTAATCAAACAATTGAATTAATACTATTTGATATGGCAGAATTAGTAGAATATGTACTTTTGCTTTAATTAGTTTCAAAGAAATTAATGGTTTGTTTCATAGCAATTAATCAAACGATTGAATTAATACTGTTTAATATGACAGAATTAGTAGAATATGTACTTGTGCTTTATTTAGGGGAAGGGGCATCCTTAATAAACATTTTGGAGCATAAAAATTGAACTCCCAAAACAGCCTTGTATAACATCATGGAATCATGTCCATCTTTTTCACATAACATTTTCTCTTTGGAAGATGAAATTTACCATCTCAATCCACAGACGTCATTTGAAGCCTAACTACCTTGTTATTCAAACAATGTTTTTTGAGTTTAGGGGATATTTGCCGGTTGCAATGCAGAAATGGGTCATCAACGATTTCTAAGTGGCATCAGAGCATATTGGCATCCAATTAGTGAATGGATGGTAGGGGAGAGCACAGGCGGTTTGGGTTTGTCCTAGACCCGGTATCCAAATCGTATCTGTCGGTTGAAGAGTTATCTGAATCGTAGTCGACTGCCAAACTGTCCAAAACCATCCAAAACAAGTCATCGGTTTGGTGGTTGGTTTCGGTCAGGTCTGGTATTAGATGCAACATACAAACAGACTACCGTGCGTGGGAATTGGGAATTGGTCTTTACTTGAACAGAGAGAAATAGGAAATCTGAACTCAAAAATTCAAAATACTAACAAATCAAACTAACTCAAAATAGGAAATCTGGACTCAAAATTTCAGCAAAGCAGACTTAAAGCTTCAGTTCAACTTCAACAAAATACCAACAATGAACAAATTGAACAAAATCACAACTGACAAGATGAAAAATTTGAGAACTTTGGACTTACCGTGAGGCGTGAGATAAAGAGACTGGCGTCAAAAATGACTCAAATACTCAATTAAGGATGCTCAATCTCCAACTCGTCGCCGATTGGCGAGGTCATTGACTCGTTGGAACCGTGGCCAGTGGGAGAGAAATGGGATTAGGGTTTGCGTCTTTACTATTTAGAAGTGGAAGGGGCGAAGGGCAAAAGGTAGAGTTGCAGTCTCACTCTTGTAGAGATGAGAGACCAGAGAGAAGAACTGAATAAGGGGAAAAATCAATTGCCTGTGGCTCAAGGAAGAGAAATTAATCTACGTGCAAGTTGAAGAATGCAGCGTGCGCGGGAACTGGGAACTAGAAAATTGGGAAATGAAGAGGAGGAATAGCAAGGAACGGCTAGGGTTTGCAGTTTGGGTATGATAGCAAAGCACTTTTGGTCGGTTTGGATTAGGTGATTTTAGCATAATATCACCCGATATCCGACTGAGACCTGAGATTTTTGATATTTGTTCATCCGATTTCGACCCAATTGAATTTGAAAACCGACCAAATGCCTTTTTTATGGGTCGGGTTTGGTCAGATTGCTCGTATCTACGATTTCTTGCTCTCCCCTAATGGATGGTATCAAAAGAAAAGGCTATGCATAAAGATTACAAGGGATTAGTCGTGTTAGTAGAGTTGAAGAGACATTTTCTTTGATTGCTTAATGTAATATATGTTGTGACAAAAGTGGCGCCAGTTTTGTCCAAATTTACAGTACAAACATGGGATGTGCAATTTTTGGTTTTGCATTTAAACTTTTCTTTTGTGGTTATGTGACTTGAAAGTTATAGGTTCGAAGCGTGAAAGTTGTCTTTTGCGAATACAAGATAAGACTGTGTACCATAGACCAATCATGGTTCGCCCGCTCCTCAAACCCAGCATACATAGGAGCTTAGTTTACCCGACTATCCTTTTATATGATTTATATCATATTAATATTTATATTTATTGTCTTTTGGAGATTGACTTGAAGATGGTGGTTGGTCTTTTTTGTGTTCAGACTTCAATTTATATGATGTTAACTAGAGATATTATAATACGACTCGTTTTAAATGTTTGGATGTTATATTTAGTGTGGATTGATTTTTTGATGAATAATTTGTGATTACTGTGTGGATTAGCGAGGATTTTAAATAAATATTTTCAGTTATTCTGATGTAAGAATGTATGAGCATTAATTATTATTTGAAAGCAAATATGGCAAGTTACAAGTATAAAATAGGTACACACAAACAAAGGTTTCGTAATAATTTGTCGACTAAAATTTTTTGATGGACATTTTTGAAAAAAAATTGCACCCTTGCGGTGCTTTCCCAATCAAAGGTTCTCGTCGGTAAAATTTTAGGTTTAGCAACCAAATAGAAAGTCGGTAAAACTTTAATCATGGCTTGTCCTCAAGCCGACTAGAGAGTTTAGGCCCTTGATTGAAAATTTTGGTTTTTTAGTGTTTTTAGTTAAAAAGTTAAAGTTATTTATTTGGAAAAAATAAAAAATAAAAAAAGTTATAAAAAGTCAAAGTAAATCACAAACACCTGAAATATTTTATTAAACTCTTACCACTTTTAAAATATAGTAATATTATTTTTCATAACTTATTTACTATCACTATTAACTACATATAATTGATAATATTAAATATATAAAAAGATAAAAAAAATTTACTTTGAACAAAAAATAAAAAATAAAAAATAAAGTAATTTTTTACTCAAACAATTAATTTTTAAAAAGTTAGCTTAAAAGCTAAGGTACTAAATAACTTATTTTAAATTTAATTTAATTTTTTTTAATTGTAAACACAAAAAGCAAGCTTCTAAGCTATTTGCCAATCATAGCCTAAGTTTGTTGAACAATGGCGACAAAAATTCTTTCACAACGAATCACTTTAGTTGCCAAAAATGCCTTTTTCCAACCTTGAATAAACTCTTAAAATACATACTAAATATTATAAGAGTATAAAATAATCAGATGATGTATTAATCAATGTAAATATAAAATATTAATTTGATAACATAATGTATTATTCAAAGCAAATATAAAAGAATATTGACATAAAATAATCTTAATAGGCAATGAAAATTTTAGTGTACAAACATCATTTTTTAGCACTCAAATATCTTGGCAATCAAATTATTTGATCCACAAGTTTGTTGCACAAAGATCTTTGCCGACTACACTCATCAAATATCACACGAGCGCTAAAAGAATTGAACATTTGTGGTGTATAGTAAAACTATTACTTGTAGTTTATAAATTATAACTTATAGTAAAAATTTTAAGTGTTTGGTATAGATTGTAGTTTTATAACTGAAATTAAAAAAAAATTAATTATAAATTATAGTTGAAGTTTTTAGTGTTTAAAAAATTTTATAACTTATAACTAAAATTAATAATAAAAAATTAAAAATTATTTACAGTAACATTTCCAAACATCGGAGCAAAATCATGATCATGCAGAGCACAATCCCCAAAACTAGTACACATAGTTCAATAACTTTAAGTTGGCACTGATTTTATTAGTGGGCAACGTAATAGTAAAAAGAGATTATCAAGTACAAAATTTATTTATCTTTTAAAAAAAAGATGCCTTTTGTGCAATCAAATAGAAATTGAGTGGATAAATATTTATTTGGCTACATTATTCAAATAATGTATTTAATTCGCCTTGCTAACAGTTTTATTATTGAATAATTTTAAAATATAAAAATTTATCAAGAGCAGTAGTAGAAATTCAATTATTTACCTTTTTTTGTCAAAATACAGTATTCATATTTGGTTATTACTTTTATATTTTTGTTATATGTTATTTAAGAACAAAGATAATATAATACTAACTAGAAAGAGTGTCCTCACTGAAAATGTAAAGCATCCTCTAGTACTTTTACTGTTTGTTTAAGGTATTTGAAGAGGTATGAACGGATTTTAAATCCTATATCCACCGTTTGGCTAACAAAGATGTGTGGATATAATATCCAATGTAAGTCCTATATCCCAGGATATGTAATACCTGGGGTGAGTGGTATTGCATATCCTCTCTCCTTGATCTTTCATTTTTGCTAGAGCTGAGCCACCATTTCAGTCTCTTTGTGTTTCTCCTCTTCAGAACACTTATACAGAAGAGAGAGAGAGAGAGAGAGAGAGAGAGAGAGAGAGAGTCTGGAGCAAAAAGGAAATCTACAGTCCAAGAATAAAAATAGATACAGAACACGTATACAAAAATTAACAATCTGAATGTGCATATTCGTACAAATACATGTATACATATATAACAGTTGTTCGTCTAAGAGTGAGTGAGTGAGTGAGGAGGGCCATGCATAAGGGGTGGGACACCATGTGAGAAGTGAGAAGTGGTCCCAGAGCAAAATCACTAAAGGAACATTAAAGGAATAAAAAGATTTTATGAGGATAAATAAAGAAATTTATATTTTATAAAGAGAAATTTAAGTAAAAGTTCTATTATTAACTGATAACAAAGTTTTAGTCTTATAATTTTTTTTCCACATATTTAGTTCTATACAATAATTAACTGACGAAAATACTATCAATATTCTATTTTTGGACATCTTTTAAATCAAGTAACATTTTTCTCTCTCTCTCTCTCTCTCTCTGCTCAATAAAAAATTAAAACATAACATGATGTCAGAAAATTAAAACATAACATGATGTCAGAAAATCACAATTGATATCGAAATTTTTACAAGAACACCCAGCTGATACAAATTATAACTAATACATTTATTACTTTACGCTAAACATTCAGCTCAAAACTCCCAACTGCTACAATTTATAACAAATACATTTATCATAAAAGTGACTTCTCACTCTCGATGTGATACTTTTAGAATTTTATCACTTGTGAAAATCACTATTAAGACAGAGATTTTTTAAGACAGAGATTTTTATAAGAACACTAAACTAATACAACTTACAACCAATGCATTTATCACTTCAAACCAAACATTCAACCCAAAACATCTAACTGATACAATTTACAACAGATATATTTATCACAAGGTCACTACTCACTTTTCAAGTGATACTTTTAGGATTTTATTAATTGTGAAAATCATAATTAAGATAGAGATTTTTACAAGAACACTCACCTGATACAATTTACAGCCGAAAAAATTGGTCCCATGTGCCTCTGAAAATTTCAACACCGTCTCCCTCTAAAAATCTCAACCATGTATCTGAAAATATATATATATATATATATATCTCTCTCTCTCCATTCCACCATTCATGTTCTTGCCTCCGGACTCTCTGTTTTCCCGTCGTTTCATTTAGAAAATCAAACCCAAATGGTTCTATTTCGTTTGGCGAAAATGGGTTTGATTTTTTCGATTTGGGTATTGCAGAAGAATAAAAAACATAGATGATTCGTCGAAACTGAAGTCTAATCATCAAGGTAAATCCGGTGGCGTAGAAGATGAAAATGACGAAGAAGACGATAACGAATAAGAAATCGGAAGGTCAGCAGAATAGTCCCGTTTCGACAACAAAATGGGATGGATCAAATTTGAGGAAACTGAACATGTAGGATATATTGAGCAATTGATTTGGAAGATTGTAAAAAATTAAGTTTCTGAATTTTAAAACCTCTTATTTTTGGATAAAATATTTTACCAAATCAATTTTCATTTCAAGCAAAATCAGTTTTCACCAAATTAGTTTTCTAAGTTTCCATTTCAGTTTCCGCTAAATTTGTATAACACTTCAAAAAGAGGACTAATCTCAATTATGGACATATTAGACATAATATAATTATTTTAAATTTGATGGGATTAAATCTCTTAAAATAAATATTATAGGACTAAACATCCTTTGAATTCCAAAACGATGACTAATTTTTAAATTTCTCTTTTATAAATTTATATCTAATCATATTCATCATAAAAACAAATATGATATATGTATATACTTAAGTATAATATATCTAATACTATATTTATTTATTTCATATCAACTTATATATCTGATAGTATTTTATATCCTCTAATTTATTTTCGGACAAATAAACAGGCCCTTAGGACCTGTTTGTTATTCCAGATAGGATTGGATTGGATATGAGGAATTGGTAATACTAATGGTCCCATATATTTTTTTGTATACTAATAGATTATAGATAAAATTATGTATATAGTGATAAATTTGATTCATATTTGGTTAAAGTGGGATAAAAAATATGATAAGAGTTATGGAGTTATTTCTGACCATTAGATAAGGAGAGAAGATAATCTAGAGTCTGATACTAATAATACCAAGGCGATTTGGTATTGCTAATCTCATGAATGAGTGATTAATAATTCCTCATTTATTGGACAATTAATTTGATTCCCACAATACAAATATGAAATTCATAATATTAAGAGGACAAATTTTTTTTGGTGGGCCACCTTTATCCCCTAATTCAATTCAATCCCACCTAATACCTCATAACAAACTAGGTCTTATATTTTTATGCTTTTTTCATATTATTTTGTTTGTGCTCTATTAAAAATATTAAAATACCTCCGGTACAAATATATTTTTTATTTTATTATTATTTTATTCATGACCCTACAAAATTATAGGATATCTTTAAGTATGTAAATAAAAAATAATATTAATTTTTTATTTGGCAACTTTATTTTCTATCTAATCATTCCACCATATCTTTTTACCGTAGTTAAAGATAAACCCTACCTGATCAGTTATAAAATATATTTTTTAAGTTATTATAAATATTTTGGCCTCGTTTAATAACTGGTGCAAATTAAATGAGATTAATAGTGATGTAGAATTAAGAATGAGGTAGGATGAGATTATAAATGAGATAGGATTAATAATGAGTTAGAATTAATTTTTTGTATTTGATTTGGGTAGGATTAAGTAATAGATTACACAAACTCATATTTGATTTGGAAGGAATTAAATAATGTGGGATTAAATTAAATTTATGAATTTCTAATATTACCCTTGTACTAAAAAAAAATTAATAAATATATTTTTTATTTTTTTATATTAGCTACTAATATAATTTGTTTTAAAATTAATTTAAATAAGCTAATAAATTAAATTTTATGTTATTTATTTTAATAAATTTTATTAATTTTTTAAAAAAATTTAAATTTACTTCTCGGAAGTCTTCGGTTAAGGAAAAGTGTGAGATTTGGATGTAGAAAAAGGCACAGTTTTGTAACTAAAGAAGAAAAGCAAGGCTAACGTGGTAATTTAACTGCCAATCCAGATAGAAGGGAATGCCAATACCATAGTGTTGGTGGTATTAGTAATCCTGCCTATTGATGGGATACACTGTCTCAAACATTTAAACACTAACAAACATGTTATTGTGGGTTCCATTAGATTAGATATTCAATCCAGTTTCCTATAACGGTTGTCAAACACGCCCTTAAGTTTTAAACAAATTTGCAGAGTATACTCTATCAATTTTTTGCACTTTCTAATGAATATTTAGATTTTATGTCTATTAATTGTGAAAAGAAGTTGTCATTGTGCTTGATGTAAAAAAAAATTCTCGGTATACTTAAAATTGTGTCTCAATTGAATTGAATTTCTAAATCCGCCACGACATTGAAAGCACAACTCAGAGTAGCAACGGAAACCTAATTTTCATGAGATCATTGATAATGTCTCCCTTGCACAATGAGGCCATATGTCCGTATGAGAGGGGAAGGATTGGATTAAAAAACAGTTCACCAATTTAAAATTTGTCTCTCAAAATAAATAATCTTGCATAATTTTAGATTTGTATTATAAAATTGAAACAAATAATCTCATGAATGTAAGATTAGTATTCCTCTCTTGCAAAATTAATAATACAAGATCTCTTCTAACATTATTAATACCATACTTCGAAGTATATTATTTTACTTATTTAATAATAAAAAATAAATTTACGACTTTGATTTTTTTTTCTTTTTAATCAAATATGAACTTAACTTCTCGCGCTTTGTACACAATTTTATCTATAATTTTTTAGTATAAAGAGATATATAAGACTAATAGTATTATTTATCTTTCTTTTCTTATCAAATCTCATTTGACATAACAAATAAGATCTAATTGTCTTGGTGGAAATTGTAACTATGTTTACTTAAAAAGAGAAAAATATGAAAAGTGAAAATAGTGGAAAATGAAGTGAAAGAAAGGGGAAAAAATTATTTTCTTACATTTGTTTGATTAGGATCATAAATTTGCAAAACAGGAAAAAATAATAGACAATTTTGAATTTCTAATTTGATAAGCATAAAAACTGCAAGAAAATTATTGTATTTTTCTAAATTACCCTTATATATTTGAAACAAAAATAGAATATTGGCAAAAACTATGAAGAAGTTTTTAAAAAAATGATAATAGTTCCTACTTTTCTGAGAAAATAAATTTTTTCTACATATTTTGTAAGAAATCAAAAGCTAAGTTCGCAAGCTTAAAGAATTGTACACGAAAATTTACTTTTCATCAATTCATTAGACTTTCTTGTTAATAAACTCCACACACTAAAAAAAAATTCAAATTTTCGATTACTATATTGCTAATCAAACGGACCCAAAAGGAGAGTGACAAATGAATCTTTGCATAATTACCCAAAAAAACAAAAATCTTTGCATAATACTGCATTGCTACCGAAGTTTGTTATGAATTCCTATGCTGAGTTAAACTTTTAGAGCATATGATATATTTTCATCAATAAGTTTTTACATGCTTTCATGTCAGTCCCATGCAGTGCAAGATTATGATTCATCTAACTTTTCTCCTGGCTGATCACTTCAAATGAGGGACCAAACACAAATATCCATTCAGCATCTAGCAATTTTGATAATGTCAAAATGCAGAAACCCAACCTACTGCTACCAGCATCTACCAATTTCAATAATTTCAATGTCAGTGCGCGCAATGTTCCCTAAACCCAAGAGGTTAGTTTAGTAGTCAAGGCTTTAAAACTTGGGAATTTTCTTCCTCTAAATTCTTAGGTTTGAAACTATTGACTCTCGTGGGGGCTATATACCAAACTTTGCATCAGCTTTAATTAGACCTTCGCCAATACATGGTGAATTGATCCCAAAAAAATTAATCGAGATATGCGTAAACTAATCTAGACACCCTAAAATATCAAAAAACTTAAAAATGTCACTTAACTCATGAGTCCTGGCAGTCTCATCGCAGACGGGTCAATAAACTTACTGGCTGCAAACGACACACACTCAACCTTAATATCCAATATATCAAACTTCTGAATCCCAATGGATGAGTTGGTTGACCCAGCAAGAATATCCCACTCTCGAGGTAGAAAATTTTGATGACATTATTTTTCTGGGTTATATGGACAAACCATAATCTAACCACTTGATTGCTGACTAGCGACTACCCAATAATAGCTTCAAGATTTAAAAATGCTAACCACTTCATTAGTGACAATCTAAAGTTCAGTCTGTCAAGATTCACTATATACCTTTGGTTTCTTGGGAAAAAAAAGAGATTTTACAGAGTCCGCCAATTGTCTTGACTGATGAATATCCCGACGCCATACTCCGTAGCTATAACTAGCATTGTTGCACTGCCCACTCCGATCCGTCCATGTCTCCCCCAAGTCGTATGCGACAGTATTAATTTCACTAGTTCCTGAACTGCCTCGTTATTAATCCTAGACGGGTTAGAGCATTTCTGCAGTCGGTTCCCATTAACCTTGCCCTATCTTTCGAAAGTGAGATCACCACTGCTGGGCCACACACGTATTACAATGGCAATACAACCGAAAGCAAGGCTTCAAGGCAGAGCTAATCCAAACCACTCTCCCACACACCTCTACCCTCTGTCCGTGTAGGACTTTCAATGTTGTTGGATGTAGGAGATTTAAACAGGACAATGCCAAGTTCAAAGAGAAGCTATCATAAAGGTAAGGAGAGCATAAATGGTCTCCTAGGTTTAGGGAAGTTGATTACTAGTCTACAATGGAAGGGTTGCCAAGGTTTGAACTGCATCTACAATTTTTTTCAAATGCTTCTTTACTCCCTATAGGTAAGAACAAGAGTATCCAAGAGTTGAGAAATAATAAAAATTTCTACAAGTGACGTACAAGTAGTGACGATAATCATATAGCAGTTATAATATGGACAGAAACAACCAAACTGGTAATAAACTAACAATCCCATTCCCAGAACAAACAAATAAATAAAAGAAAAGGAAGAACAACTATCTCCTATGTCAGCACAGGGCCCAATTGATGGTGCTTCCTACTTGTCAAATGTTGTATTTGTTATACAACCCTTTTTTCGAAAGGGAAATGATAATCATAATTTTGCGCACTCTTTTATGCCATTTTTAGCCTCTACCAAAGACACTGAGAGGCTAAAAGTGAAGTGGCAATTGCATCCCTTATTTGTAAATGACTTCATAAATCCATTTGCTTGAGTATCTTTTTTCACTACAAAATAGCCTTATATACACCAAAAACATTAATTTTAGGAATAATTACACTTACCTCCCCTGAAGTTTAAGCTTATTGCAGAAACTTCCCATGTGGTCTCTGAAATTACACTAACCTCCCATGAGATTTAATTTTTAATATCAATTGCACCCAATTGTACCCAACCGTAACATTTTCAAATAAATTTTTATGATCCAATCCATTCATTATATAGAACTCGTCGAGTTTGTTTAGCATGTAAAAATTTAGATCCATCCGATATCTATAGCTAAGTGATTGAATAATTTTTATTTATTTATTTATTATGAGATCTTATTCAATTACTTAACTACAGATATCGGATGAATCTAAATTATCGCATGCTAAACAAACTCGACGAATTCTACGTAATGAACGGATTGGATCATAAAAAATTGTTCGAAAATATAATGGTTGGGTGCAATTGGGTGCAATTGATGTTAAAAATTAAATCTCAGAGGAGGTTAGTGTAATTCAGAGACCACATGGGAGATCCCTGTAATAAGCTTAAATCTCATGGGAGATAAGTATAATTATCCCTTAATTTTATCTATTTAAAAATGCAGTAGTCAGATTTATCTGTCACCACCTAGTTCTATCACCACTGAATGAAAATGAAGCAAAAATATGTTGCAGTTACGAATGACTACTTTACTTAAGATGATACTATTGCTTGCTTTGGGTGCAAGACAATGTACTTGATAAAATGGTAGATTGGTAGATTCAAATTCTAAATCCAAATGTCCAAAGGAGAATATGGAACTACAACCATATTGGCTAAAGTTAAAGGGAGTAAATATTGCCAGTGATTAATTACTTATATACAAAATTTTCATAATGAACAACAACACACGATTGCAATCATTACTTAACTACAAAAATTACAACTATGTTGGATTGAGTGATTTGAAAGGGGAAAAAAAAGGAATGGTTATCTTTTATATCCAATTACTTGTTTGGATAACAAAAGAAACGAGAATAAATTGAGAGAATTGACTTTCTCTTAAAACCCCTTTTGAGTATCTTCAAAAGTGGAGAAATGTAGAGAGAAGAAATCTTTTAAATGCTCATATTTTGTACCCTCTGAAAACAAATGCATTAGGTACTATTTATTTGAAATAGGCTTAATTTGGTAAAGTTATATGTTAAGGTTTAGAGAAATCCACAACACAAGAAAAACACACAAATACAAGAGAAACCAAGATTATGTGGCTCGGCACGATCGCCTACGTCCACAGAGAGAGAGAGAACAGTTTACTAATTTATGGAAACAAGAAATTACAGAGGTCTCTACACTAGACCCACTCAACACACTCATCTTATACATACAAATCATTTATGTAGAAGAGAGAGAGAAGGACAAGAGAATTCTGGTTCGCTGCCAAATCTTGACAAAAAGAGGAGAAATCACAGCGCTGAGATTTGCAGCAACAAATCTCGGTTGTTTGTCTTGCAAATCTTGACCCTTCTTCATCAATTTCTTTGACTGCTTCTTCAACAATTTCCACCACGTGAGTGGCTAATAAATCGCCCCCTCCAACCATGTGGTGGCAAACTGCTATCTGCTCTACTGTGACATCGCCCTATTCTCTGGGCGATCACACCCCCTAGAGGGAGTGCCCGCACCCCCTTGCTGGGATGCCCTGCAGTGATCATCTTTTGGATAGTTTCAGTGAATCTAGGAGACCCACTGAATCTAAACATAGCTTTAACTTCCCTGAAGTCACTATCTTTGTTAACATATCGGCGGGGTTCTTCGCTCCGCTAATATTCTCAAGATGCAACTGATCATTATCTAATAGAGAACGAAGAAAGTGATACCGCAGTTATATGTGCTTCGTCCTGAAGTGGAATGCCGGGTTTTTTGCAAGAAAGATAGCACTCTGGCTATCACTGTAGAGCATCCCTCTGTCAATCTTCTTACCCAACTCATCCATGAGACCCTGTAACCACACCACCTCCTTTTCAGCCTTTGTCACAGCAACATACTCTGTCTCTGTAGTAGAAAGAGCTACAATCTTCTACAACTTAGAAGCCCTGCTCATTGTTGTACCACCGAGGGTGTAGACAAATCCGGTGGTGCTCTTTCTACTGTCAGCATCACTGGCTAAGTAGGCATCAACGTAGCCATGCAGCTTTAGTCTTGTCCTCGTAAAACACAAGCACGTCTCTGTAGTCCCCTTTAAATATCTCAGAATTCATTTGACAACATCCCAATACTGTTTTCCTAGATTGCTCATGTATCTGTTAACTACTCCTACTGCATGTGCGATATTTGGTCTGGTACAGACCATAACATACATCAGGCTACCAATAGCCCATGCATATGCAACCTTACTCATATACTCCAGCTCCTGTTCTGTCTTCGAAGACTGATCCTTTGTTAGCCTAAAATGGCTAATTAAAGGTATGCTAACAAGTTTTGCACCATTCATGTTGAACCTGCTTAGTATCTTCTTCACATACTCTGCCTGCGATAGTCTCACGGTCCCTGCGACTCTGTCTCTGACTATTCTTATTCCTAGAATTTGTTCGGCAGCTCCCAAATCCTTCATAGAAAATTGTTTTGACAATTGCTTCTTCAATTTGTTAATCTCCTCAATGCAAGGTCCAGCAACGAGCATATCATCCACGTACAGCAACAGGATGATATAAGAACTGTCAAAACTCTTGACATAACAACAATGATCAGTCTCCAGCCTTGTAAACCCGGTACTCTTCATGAAACTGTCAAACTTCTTATACCACTGCCTTGGAGCTTGTTTCAGACCATACAAGCTCTTCTTCAATTTGCAGACCATGTCTTCCTTGCCTTTCACTGCAAATCCTTCGAAATGGTGCATGTACATGTCTTCTTCCAACTCACCGTAAAGAATCGCAGTCTTAACATCCAACTGCTCCAGAAACATATCTTCTGCAGCAACAACTCCCAGTATTGTTCTGATTGTTGTCAACTTCACAACTGGGGAGAAGATTTAAGTGAAATCAACTCCTTTCTTTTGCTGAAATCTCTTCACAACTAACATTGCCTTGTAGCGCATGCTGCCATCATGTTCTTCCTTTACTCTATAGACCCACTTGTTGTGCAACGCCTTCTTGCTAATTGACAATCTTGCCAGCTCCCATGTATGGTTTGTTAGCAAGGAATTCATCTCATCCTTCATTGCTAACTCCCACTTCGTCAAACACTCGGTCTGCAAGGTTTCTGCATAACTCTCTGGCTCACCACTATCAATGAGAAGTATGTAGAACAGGGACAGTGAAAATCGCTGAGGCGGTCTGATGCTCCTGGAAGACCTCCTAACTGTTATTACTGGTGTACTGTGTTCCACCTGTGGGTTCACGTTCTCCTTGTCTTCCTCATCCCCGTTCTGTTTTGCTTCCTCAGAAATGTCATCTAAGTTAATGAACACAAATTTCTTCATCTCTGGCAGCATACTGTCTATCTCAACCTTTGACTTGTCTTTGTACAGCACATGTTTATTAAACACCACATTCCTGTTTTTGATAATCTTTTGGTTTTTGTCATCGCAAAACCGATAGCCAAACTCGTCATCACCATATCCAATAAAATAACATACTTTAGACTTTAGTTGCAATTAACTTCTAGCATCTGAATCAATATGAACATATAACGTGCAACCAAAGATTTTTAAAAAAAACAAGTTCACCTCTTTTCTATTCCATACCTACTCTGGAATTCTGAAACCCAATGGTACTAACGGTCCCCGATTCAGAAGATAAAATGTTGTGTTTACTACATTAGCCCAAAAGCACTTGGGTAGCCCATAATGCAGTCTCATGCTTCTGACTCTCTCATTTAACGTCTTGTTCATCCGCTCAGCCACGCATTTTGCTGTGACATTCCTGGAATTGTCTTTTCCCATCTGATTCTACTAGTTGCGCAGAACTCTCTGAATCTCCCGTCTAGGTATTCACTTCCATTGTCTGACCTTAAACACTTCAGCTTCAATCCGATTTTAGTCTCCACCAATGCTTTCCACTTCTTGAAAACTTCAAGCACATCAGATTTATTTATCAGAAATAAACTCATACCTTTATACTAGAGTCGTCAATGAATGTCACATAATACCGTGAGCCTCCAATAGATGCAACTGGGGAAAGACCCCACATATCTGTGTACCAATTCTAACCTTTCTGGCTTTGGTGTCCTACTGCCTTTCAAAAAGCTGACCTTCCTTTGCTTCCCGAAGTTGCAGCCCTCACACAAATCAAACGCCACAGACTTCAAACCTGGCAACTTACCTTTTAACTGCAAAATTTTTATCCTTTTCTCACTCATGTACCCCAGTCTCTGATGCCATAACCTCGTGTCAAATCCACTATCTACCAGTGCCACTGTATCTCTTGTACTTGTGGTCATGTACAGGGTACCCATCTTCATTCCTCGAGCTACTACCATAGCTCTTTTGGTGACTTTCCACGTGCTACCAACAAAGGTCACCAAATGACCCTCAGAATCTAACTGTCCAACATAAATCAAATTTTTCATCAATTTAGGTACATGTCGTACCTTGTGTATCTTCCACACTGAACCGTTTGGCGCTCTGATTCTGACATCGCATGTACCCACGATGTCTAATGTCTCCCCGCCTGCTAAATATACCTTTCCAAAATCGCTGGCAACATAATTTTTCATAATTTCCTGGTTTGCCGTCGTGTGAAATGATGCTCTTAAATCCAGTACCCAGGAATCAATAGGGCTATCTACTGATAAAAGCAAAGCATCTTAAACATTTTTTGTCACAACATTAGCAGACCGACGGTCAGACTTCTTCTATTCCCTACAGTTCTTCTTGATGTGGCCAGTCTTACCACAACCCCAGCATTCGACTTGCCGTCTCGACCTAAACTTGCTTCTGCCTCTTCTAGACTTAAACCTACTTGTGTTTTGATTTCTGTCATTGCCTCTACCCCGTGCTTCAACATTTAATGCTGTACTGGCATTCGACCTAGAAATTGATACTTCACCGGAATCTCTTCTACGAACGTCTTTGCTCAAAATCAAGTCCCTGACATTGTCATACTTCAGTTTATTCTTACAGCAAAATTACTCACTGACATCCTCATAGCCTCCCAACTATTTGGCAATGAGGCCAACACAATCAAGGCCATGATTTCATCGTCAAAATTAATCTCTACTGAAGACAACTGATGTGTAATGATATTAAATTCGTTTAGATGTTGTACAATGAGTGTACCTTCGGCCATCTTAAGAATGAATAGTTTCTTCATAAGATGTATCTTATTGTTTACCGATGGTGTTTCATACATGCTTGACAGTGCCGCCATCATATATGTTGTAGTTTTCTCCTTAATCACGTTGTGTGCCACTATAGAGACAACGTCAATCGAATAACTCCCAACACTTGCCTGTCAAGCAACGTCCAGTCCTCATCCTCCATGCCCTCTGGTTTGGATCCCAAGAGCCGCAAGTGTAGTTTCTTCCCGTACATATAGTCCTCTATCTGCATCCTCCAATAGTTGAAATCCGAACCATCGAACTTCTCGATTCCTGTCGATTTATCTTCTTCTCCCATATCAAATCATCAATTTAAAAGTTGAAATTGATTAAATAGACTACACCAATGCGTCTAGAACGGTTGAAATAGTCAGAAACGACTCCTGAATCAGTCAAATCGGACTTAAAATGCCCAAAATATTAATAAAACAAATTTTTTTAAAAAAAATTAGGGCGGATCCAAATTTTGGCTCGTCAGGTTGACTGGTTTGAACGCATGACATCTTCTCAACAGTAATAAACAGTACTCAACAGTGGCATCTTCTCCCCGTTCTGAAAAAAAAATCAGAGGAGGCTCTGTTTGGTTTTTTTTTAACTCTCGAACACTTTAAACGAAACTAGATGGCTCGTTTCAACTCCATTTTCGACGTGTAATATATCGTTGGAATCGCCTCGACAAGATCTACACACCGGTATAGTCAAACGGTGGTTTCAGAATAGTTCACTTCCGGGCAAATCTGGGTTTTGCACCAAAAAACCTCTCCAACCTCGCTCTAATACCAGTTGTAAATGTTCAAAAAGGTCCACAACACAAGCAAAACACACAAATACAAGAGAAACCAAGATTACGTGGTTCGGCACGGTCACCTACGTCCACAGGGAGAAAGGAGTTTACTAAATTTATGAAAACAAGAAATTACGTAGCTCTCTACGCTGGACTCACTCAACACACTCATTTCATACATACAGATCATTTACATGGAAGAGAGAGAGGGACAAGAGAATTTTGGTTCGCTGCCAAATCTTGACAAACAAAGGAGAAATCACAGCGCCGAGTTTGTCCTGCAAATCTTGACGCTTTCTTCATCAATATCTTTGACTACTTCTTCAACAATTTCCACCCATGTCTTGACAAACAAAGGAGAAATCACAGCGCCAAGTTTGTCCAGCAAATCTCGGCGCCTTCTTCATCAATATCTTTGACTACTTCTTCAACAATTTCCACCGCATGGGTGGTTAACATTATATATGTAGGCTAACCAAATAATTTAACAAAGAAATAAATAAGAGATGGAAAGATGCATAACATTTTCTAAACTTCTCGTTTTCTAACCAAATAAGATAACAAAGAAATAACTGTGAGATGGAAAGATGCAAATTCTCTGAACTTCTCTTTTTCTTGTATCATAAAGTGATATTTTCTTTTCTTGTCTCTCATGGTTTTCCAAACAACTATAAGTTTTGTGTAGAATGGGATAACCAATCTGCAGAGAGGCTTAACTCGATTCCTTTTTCGGATTTTGATTTACATGGTGTAAGAAAATTTCCAAACACAAAAGAAAAATAAACCCCATATCTAATAAACTTCCTCACCGCATTGAAGAGATTTCTAGCTCAAAGCATTCCAATCTAGCAATCAAAAACACAAATTGGGGGGTGGGGGACGACAAATGAAAAGAATCTGATGCAGTGGTGCCAATTCATCAAACACAAGAGATGCATTTCCTAAATCATATATTCTCCACTTCAAATGCACATAAATGTACAAACGCAGGCAGACCATGATTAACAGAAAACGAATTCATTTCCGAAACTCATCTTTCCCATTACCCGAAACTTCAAAAAATATTGTACTCACATTCCATCCATCCATTCATTTTATTCAAGATAGAAGGGTAATCTTTTCGAGTCTCATCCTTCAATTAAACCCAAAACGCACGAAACAGAGAAAACAAAATCATGAAAAAGCATCATACCCTTGAGCTCAAAGCGCTTTCAGCATATCCTCGGCACTGCTGAACGTGAAGGCACCACCTTCCTCCAAATTCAAAACCTTCACGACCCCATTGTCCACCAGCATCGCGTACCTGCGTGACCTCACACCCAGCCCCACCGGCTTGTCGCTCAGATCCAGCTCGCACCCAATTTCCTTCGTGAAGGTCCCATTACCGTCGCTGAGAAGTAGCACTTCGTTGCGGACATTAAGTTCCTTCTTCCACGCCTTCATCACGAAGGCGTCGTTAACGGAGATGCAGGCGATGGTGTCCACTCCTTTGGCTTTCAGTTCCGCCGCCTTCTCAACGAACCCGGGGAGGTGCTTCTGCGAGCAGGTGGGGGTGAATGCCCCCGGAACGGCGAAGAGGATGACCTTCTTGTTCTTGGTGAGGTCGGAGACTGTGACGGTCTGGAGCTCGTCGCCAACGTCAAAGTAGCTCAAGGTGTGGTCGGGGAGTCTGTCGCCGACGGAGATGGCGGCGGATATTTTCGGGGCGGCGGTGGAGAATCTCAAGGGTGTTGGGCGGTGGCGGAGTTTGAGGGGAATGAGGGGGGAAGAGGAAAGGAGGGTTGAACGGAGGGTTCTGGGGAAGAAGAGAGAGGTGGTGGAGGAGAGAGAGATGGGTTTTGGGGACGAGAGGATTCTTGATACGGTTTGAGCGGCCATGGCTGCCACTGCGAGGGAGATAGAGAGAAAGTAGCGTGGATATCTGTGCACAGGGACTGTGCTTTTGAGATTTTTGGGCGGAGGAGACGATGAGAGGCGTGGTGGAGAAGTGAGGAAGGGAGAGGCGGTCACGTGAGTGGAGTGTTGTGGTTATGGGTTGTTTTAACTAAAATCAACAACCAACTTGAATAAAAAAAGAGGATATTATTTAAAGAAAAACTAAAATGATATTAGAAAGTAACTTTAAGTTCATTAAACTAACGTAATTAGAAGCAAAATAAATTTTGTGAGTTTTGTAAAAATAAGCGCGCAACCATAGTTGTGAGTAGCACATCAAAGCCATTTAGTATGTATTTATATTATATGGAGTCCTGAAATTAACTATCATCAAAATATATGTTTTGGGTTATCAAAATAATTTATTGACTTATTTTGAATTTTTTTTTAAACAAAGACTTATCAAATATTTTTATATTTTTGGTTTTGTCTCAACGAGAATATTTAAAATAAATAAAATTTTTATCAAAATAATAAAAAAAAATTCACTAAATACACCCAAACCAACCGGCCAAATTATGTTTCTTTCTTATTCTAAAACCAGTACAGGGAAAGAGTTTTAATCCGAAGCATATGCTTGATTTCACAATTATGTTTAATAAAAATGCTACTTTTAGTATAATTACAAGCATCGTACTAAAAAAATTCAAAAAGAATTAGAAAGGAATGTGGATGCATATGGTTCGATGAATGTGGACTTCACCAAATTTGCTTACACGAAAAAAAACTTACAAATTTGTCCCATCGCGCATGATTCTTCTTCGATTACATAATCGAAATCAGTTGTATTTTTCAGAAGCCTAATCTTAGTCGAAACTTCATCTAACAGCGCAAATATCTTAACAGATTTGGGATGCGATCGATCCTCCATAACGAACTCGTGAATTTGGCCTCCCTCTTGGATAAAAATTATACCCCATCGCCTTCATTAACGGCCGGCCGCTGCGTAAATATTGGAGAGAATTACGTTATTTTTCGGAATTCTATGGCTCAAGCTCAAAAAATTATGAATAGCAATTGAACGAGACGGAGTCGGAGATTAGTTCTCCCATTTCCGTCCCCTATTTGATCGGGACAATGACAAAAAATAATATCGAGAAATTAGCGAAGAACGGGATAGGTACCGGGATATTTCGGGTATGATTTTTAAGGTTTAAAAGAGTAATATTAATAAATGTTATAATTATTATAATAAATAAAAAATAATAGTTAATGAATTAATATAACTAAATATACAAAATATAATAAATTTAAAAAAATTATAGATAAAAATAAAATTTTAATATTTTAGACTTATTATATTTGTAAAATATATATTTTATACATATATTAATATTTAAAAAATATTAATTTTATGTAATCAGGGGCGAAGAGGAGAAAAAAGAGGCGGGAAAAGAAAATACCGTCCCCACCCCGTTTGTTATCGGGGGCGAGAAAAACCCTACAAAGCAGGACAGAAACGGGGCGGAGAAAATTATCATCCCTACAAAGAATGACTTGATGGCTTTCTCAGCCAGATCGACGTGGCCATGGAAACTACGAGATCCGAGCAAAGATTCCCAAACTACGCAATCAAGCTTCATCAGCATGCTTTTGATGAGAACGTAAGCTTCGAGCAATTCTTCGGTGCGACCTTGAAGATCGACGATGCATCTGTAGTGTTCTAATTTGGGGACGACGGAGAAGTTTCGTTCCATTGATCGACTGAGATAGCAGTGCGGTGATGTATGAGACAATGTGGCGACGTCAGTGGCAGTGTGGCGTTGTGGCGACGAAAACAAAGAGAGTGAAGACAGGGAGAGAGAGGCATTAGAGTTGGTGCTCTTGGAGAACAGGAGGAAAGTTGGGAATAGTGAGAGAGATATTAGATTAGAAAATGAAAAGAATGTAGTAACATTTGAAATTTAATATGCGCAAAATTTTAAAATGAGCATAATTTTAAAATAATCTAAGTCTTTGGATTTGAGTGATAATAAATTTCAACCATTAAAAGAAAGTTTGTGAGTAGATATTTTGAAACAATGAATTGTTTTATTATATAAATTGTTTAATAGTTTTGCAACGTGTTATTGTTTATGTGATATTTTTATTTAATTATATAATAAAAATATTTATTTATTTAATATATATTAAATATTTTTATTTATCTAAAATATTTTGTATCATCATTTACATAATACTCCAGTAACACCTAATAATCTGCCAATATATTAAGGCCTCGTTTTTCTCCAAGTCTTCTACATTGGCTATTGCAAATTTGCAATAAAAAACATTTTATACCACCAACAATAAAATGTGTGATAATTATTTTATTTTTAAGAATATATAAACAATTTTTAAAATTTATTAATTTTAAAAATAATTTGTTATTCTATATTTTTTGCCTTTTTACTTTTTTACATAAAAACTTATATATATATGTTTTTTAAATATCATAACTTTAATTATACATATCCGTTTTTATAAACATTATATTTTTAAAATTTACTCTTTAAAATCTATCAAATAAAATTCATGTTAAATATAATACTATCTTAAAATAAAATTTTAAAAATTATAACAATTTTAAATTAAATTTTTTGTCTTTTAACTTAGAATCATTTTAAGTCAAGCTTGTTTACTAATTGTCTTTCGACTTAAAGTCATTTATACGATTCATCAAACGAATTTTTTATTTATTTAATTTAAAATAATTTTAAATAAAAAACATGATTTAAAGACCTTAGTTTGTCTCGTAACTTATATTTTCTACTTTCTAGTGGTTTTTGTAAAGGATTCTCCTCGTAAGGAAGGGGTTGCCTTCTCTTGTCGCTTTTCCTCATTCAATTTATCACTGTTCTCCCAACAGTTTTTCTCTTTTCTCTTTCCACATCCAACTATTATGTCAGATCTCCCTCTTCGCTCTTTGTTCTTCTCTGTCTCGTTTGGAATTTTTTCTCATTATTTGTCTGGACATTATTCTTTAAATTAAAAAATTTTCTAAATCATGATTTTTTTAGATTGGCAAAAGTAGATCAAAGCTAGGCGACTATTCTGATTTTCAAAAAAGGCTATTCTTATGAGCATAGGTAGATATATTATTATATCTTTTCAGCAAGCTAGGATTGAAGGGTGGCCGTGTGCTTGGTGTTTGAATTGCTTAATATTATTGCAGACACAGATTTTACTATGGTTTAATTGATAGTGATTAATAAACTTTGGATAAATTACACTTGCACCCTTTGTATTTAAAAGATAATGATACTAATACTCATTTTATTTTTTAAAATATCATTATATTTTTTTAAATTTTTAATTTTATAACACTTAGATTCAAAAATTAATTTCTGTTAACTTTTTAAACAAAAATGATTGTGCATCACTATCACTGTTGAAACAGTTTCTTATATTTTTTATTTTTTTTTATTACAATTTTTTTTTTAAAGATTCTCTTGATGGGACAAATAAAAAAATAAAAAATTTTAATTAAAAAATATAAAAAAATACTAAATACAAAAATAAGTAACATAAAATTTGATTTATTATTTTATTTTTAAAATTTTTAATTTTAATTAAAAAAATTATTTATTAATTTAATTTTATTTATTAATTGAACACATAATTTAAGAATTAACATAAATATATAATTTTTGGAATAATGACTTAGGATTTTCCAAAGTTAACATAATTTTCAAAAATTAACATTCTAAAAGTTGGAATAGTGATTTATGATTAGTCGGGTAACTCGTGTTCAGTTAATTTCCAGTTGGTAATTTAATCGGGTGGCCAGTCGAGTACCCACCGGGTAATTGGTTGAAGCTATCGTTGACTAAAAAAAAGGGTGTGATAATTTGAATTTTGAAATGGTAGTTAGTCTATGTTTGATTTAAAGTTTTTTTTAATTAAAAATATTTATAAAAATATTTATTAATTTGACTTAAATTGATTTTTTTAAATATTTTTTTATATTTATTTTTTAATAAAAAATTAAAAATTTTAAAAATATAAAAAAATTAGTCCAAACACAAATTAACTGACAAGCTATAGAGTTGTGGCAAATCATTTGCCACGGCTTCAGGAACAGTTTGATAATAATACACAAAAAAAAAGGCAAAAAGGCAAAAGTAATAATGCTATTCACTTTTCAATCTAGGAGGATTGGATTGAGAGTACGAGGTTGTTAGGATTTAGATGCTAAGTTAATTTGGTATTTTATTTGAAAAATACTTATTGATCTTTTGTTGCATTTTATTTTATGTAAAAAGTTTTTTTTAGTTAAATATTATAAGTTATAGATGGAATATTTAAAGTGATTTAGAGTTTGAATACTTATATTACCATATTTGTTTGACAGATTGATAGACATATTGATATAAATTGATATGAATTAATGGAATTGATACAGATTGATTACAAATTAATCGGTGACTAGACTGATCGATCAATTTACATTATTACTGCAAGCATTGAAAAATATATCGATAGATAGATCGATATGGATCAATCACCGATCGATCGATGGCCAAACCGATTGATTGGTCTATTTCGTGATACTGCTTTACAATGTTACTAGGGTTCTTGCAACCGTAATTTTTCGAGCCAACCTCCCTCCCTCTATGCACTACATAATTGAAGAAAACTATCCCTAGGGTTTTAAAAAGAGATTTTGATTGCTTAATGATACTTTAAATGATCATAGATCAATAAAGTTTCTTTGAAAATCATTAAGGCTCTTCTTTTCTTATCTTCATCATTGTTTATGGTGTCTCTTATGTCGATTCTCAAAAGTTGAAATTCGTGGTGGATTCTAGCAGTATTTAAGTACAGTTTGGTGTATGTGAATTTGACAAAAGTAAACTTACATTAGTAGGTTATGGATTCAATGGTAGTTTTGTAAAATCTCTTATAACCAACACTTATTCATAGTGCTTGATTTACTTGGATTTGAATTAGTCATGTGATTTTTACCTGAGTTAGAATTTTTCACGTTAAAAATTATGTGCCTCGGGAGGTTGTGTTTATGTTAGAACAAGGCAACCCAATAGGGGGAGTGAATTGATTTTCTTTATCAATAAAAAGATTAAGTTCTTTTTCTAAAAAATCTTTTGATTCTTTTTCTTATATTACCAGACAATTATATATATGAAAGAGTAATTAAGCAAAAATAAAAAGATGAGCCAAACACCAACGATTTATAGTGGTTCGGCTTGATCTTAGCCTACGTCCACTCCTCAAGATCTCCCTTGAGTATTTTCACTATTTCAG
>JAOTRH010460719.1:0-28611 GCA_034768845.1 Heliamphora exappendiculata | reverse complement strand
TTAAAATATTTTATAATAAAAAATAAAATTAAGTTTTTTTAATTAATTAATTTTAATTAAATAGAAAAATTTTAGATTTTTTATTTTTTATAAAATATCACGTTTAAGATGATTTTTTTTAAAAATCAGATATCTTGAAAAAACATAAAAATTAATGCCAAATTTTAAATTAATTAAATGAAAAAATATTTAATCGAAATAAATTACTATTTTTAAAAAAATATGAAACAAAAAATAAAAAAATAAATACATTTAATCATTACCTTAGCTAAAAAGTTAAAAAAAAATTGTACATTTATTAAATTTTATTTTTTATGCATTTAAATACAAAAAAATAGTTTGATAAATTAGAATCTTTGGAATCGTATACACAGAAATATGTTTAATTCTTTCAGATCGTGTGACTTTCGAAATTAATAAATTTATTTTAATTAAACTGATTTTTATAACCCTCAAAAATATTTTAAAAATTTAAGTAGAAGAAAAAATTTATTCACAAATAAATCCTGCGGTCTTCATCACCAGTTTGTAGGCGATGCAATTAAACCATGCGTGTTAGCAGTAAGACCTTCCTCCCCATCGGACAGATTAATTGCGGTATCATCAGTACAAACCTCCTTTAGGGATAATTTTAAATAATTGTTAGTGTGGATCACTTCTCCATCTGAATGGTTCATTACAAAACGATTTATTTGAGATTAGGTGATGGTTAACACTTAGCTGTATATAATAGTATCCTCTCCATCTGAGTCACTACTATTATATACTGGACTAAAACTATATCAGCTATTTAATTTTATTTGGTATGGTTTGTTGCCTAGATAGTAAAATTAAAAGAAATTGGCATGTCTAGTCTTATTAAGAATAGTAGACGTCCATCAATCGTGGCATGCTATTCTCATGTTACCAAACTGCTGGTAAATTAATTGTAAAATAGTAGAGAGAATTAAATTAAAATAAATTTAAAATTTTGCTCATCATAATTAACGATTTTGTTTAATTATGTAATTCTCATGATTAAAATAGATCTCAACCCACTCGCTTAATACTCAAAGAAAACAAACTTACAGGATCAAATTTTGTTAACTGAAAATGTAACTTGGTTATAACTTTAACTACAAATGGTATTCCTTCAATACCAGGAAATGTATTTGTTTCTAAAAAGGTTCTTCCTTTAGGCCGAAAGACATAAAGAAGAAAAAAGTTTAGAAACAAGGAGATACGATTTTCAGGGAAGCTAGTGAGACATGGACTTGTGTGAAAAAACCGAAAGAAAAATATTTTTACTGCAACCAGATCCGGCACTAGAAAAAGTTATGTCCAGTATTTCTCAAAAGGAAAAACAAACAGGGTAATTTCTATTCACTGATTTTGAAAACATATTTAGCGGTGCTATATACCGGTACCTGGTTTATAGATACGGGAGCCACTAATCATGACTGTAATTCATTGCAAGAGTTTCAGAAAACTCGACAACTTAGTGATTGAGAGATTTACTGCATATAGGCAATAATACAAAGGTAACAGTAATTACAGTAGGAAATGTCACTCTCAGTTTTGATAGAGATCGGGTTTTAATATTGAGAGATTATTTTTATGTACCTGCCATTAGAAGGAACTTAATTTTCATTTCTAGATTGACTAAAGACGAATATTTAGTTTATTTTAATAACTCTGTGGTTCTTAAGGATAATAAACGGGTTATCTTTTCTGGTACATTGGGAGATAATCTTTATATTATTACTCTAATATCTCCTACACTAGAACTGACTGAAATGAATAGCACATCTAATTTACCATATAAGAGAAACTTCTTTCTTTAATGAACCAAGCATTTCTTTGGCCCTTATGGTTAGGTCATATTAATCTAAAAAGGATAAACAGACTAATAGCAGATAGATCTTTGAGTATATTGAAAGTGGAGGCACTTTCAGTCTGTGAATCTTGCTTAGAGAGTAAGATGACCAAAATGGCTATTTTTGGCCAAATGCTATAGAACTAAAGAACCATTGGAGCTGGTTCATTCTGATGTGTGTGGTCTTATGATAATTCGGGCTAGAGATGCCTTTGAGTACTTCATCAGTTTCATTGATGACTACTCAAGGTATGGATACATTTACCTGATGCACTGCAAGTCTGAATGCTTTGAGAAATTTTAAAAATTCAAGGCAGATGCGGAAAAGCGTCTGGGTAAAAGTATCAAATCACTACGATCCAACCGTGGTGGGGAATACCTCTTAGGAGAGTTTAAGGACTACTTGTCATCAAAGAGGATTACATCCCAGTTGACTACACCTAGCACTCTACAGCATAATGGTAAAGCAGAAAGAAGGGATATGACTCTTATAGAAATGGTAAGGTCTATGATGAGCAATTCAGATTTAATCGATTCGTTTTGGGAACTCGCTTTAGAGACAGCGGCTATATGTTCTGAACTTGATACCTTTTAAGTCAGTACCTTCTACTCCCATAGAATTGTGGACCATGCGTAAGTCTAGTCTGAAACACATTCGAATTTAGGAGTGTCCAGCACATATGCTGAAAGAGAACACGAGTAAGTTAGAACCAAGGATAAAAGTTTATTTCTTTATGGGGTATCCCAAGGGAACGAAGCGTAGTCTATTTTATAATTCTAAGGATCAAAAAGTTATTATTAGCACCAATGCTCGATTCTTGGAAGAGGATTCTATTATAGATCACAGGCTCAATAGCAAAATTATTCTAGAAGAACTGAGAGAAAATACCAATAAAACGGAAGATGAACCACAAGTCACTGATATTTCATTACCTCGTCGTAGTGGAAGGATTATCGGGACAGATGCAAATCAAGAACAGGGTGCCGATGCACAGAGTTTAGATGTTGCACAGCCTATTACTGCTAGTACACAGACACATGTAGTGCCTCGTCGTAGTGGGAGGGTTATTCATCAACCTGATCAGTATATGTTCTTGAAAGAGTCATTTGATAAGATCCTAGAAGAACTAGATACCGAGCCCTGTAACTACAATGAAGCACTAAAAGACAAATATGTAGATCTTTGACAAAGAGCTATGAATTCAGATATAGAATCTATGTATTCCAATCAGTTCTAAGAACTTGTAGAACAACCTGAAGGGATAAAATCATTGAATGCAAGTGGATCTACAATAAAAAGAGAGGAGCAGATGAGAAGGCTGTAACCTTCAAAGCTAGACTTATTGCTAAAGAGTTCACTCAGAAATAAGGGATCGACTATGAGGAAACCTTTTCGCCAGTAGCCATGCTTAAGTCTATCCGGATTCTCTTATCTATTGCTACATATTTTGATTACGAAATCTGAAAAATACGAGTCAATACAGCTTTTCTTATTGAAATCTTTACGGGTGTATCTATATGATATAACCAGACGAATTCATTACAAAGGGCCAGGAGCACATGTTGTGCAAGCTTAAGAGATCCATTAATGGACTTAAGCAGGTATCGAGGTCTTCGAACACTCGGTTTGATCGAGTTATAAAGTTTTATAGTTTTTATCAAACTCTGGATGAGTCCTGTGTGTACAAAAAGCGTGACGAAAGCGTGGTGATCTTTCTAGTACTTTATGTAGACGATATCTTGCTCATCGAAATTGATGTGGGGGCATTATCTACGGTTAAAGTATGGTTATCTGGACAATTCGATATGAAGGACTTGGAAAAAACCAGTCACATCCTTAGGATCAAGCTTGTGCGAGATTGGAAACAAAAGATGTTGGACTTATCACAAGCAAAGTATATCGATGATATCCTTACTCGTTTTAGCATGCAGGATTCCAAAAAATGGTTTCTCTCTTTTAGGTATGGAATCACTCTATCTAAGGACCAGTGTCTTAAGACACCTGATGAGATAGAAAAAATAAAGGTGGTTCCTTATGCTTCAATAGTAGGAAGCCTCATGTATGCTATGCTTTGCACTAAACCCGACATCTGCTTGCCGTTGGCATGATTAGCAGATATCAGTCTAACCCAGGACAGGAGCATTAGACTGCGGTAAATAATATAATCAAGTAGCTGAAAAGAACTAAGAATTATATGTTGGTTTACCAGGCAGACAGTCTAGTACCTTTGGGGTACAAAAACTCAGATTTCTAGTCTGACAGGGATTCCCGCAAGTCTATCTCAAGATATGTGTTTACCTTAGGAGGTGGAGCTATAAGTTGGAGGAGTATCAAGCAGTCCTATATTGCTGATTCCACCATGGAGGCCGAGTATGTGGCAGCTTCTGAAGCAGCCAAGGAGGCCGTTTGACTCAGGAACTTCCTATTGGATCTAGATGTTGTGCCTTCAGTTTAGTTGGCTATTACAGTTTACTGTGACAATATCAGAGCGGTTGCAAACTCGAAAGAGCCAAGGGTCCATAAGAAAGGCAAGTACATTGAGCGTAAGTATCACCTGATACGAAAAATTGTACAGAGAAGTGATGTTGTTGTGACTAAGATTACATCAGAAGACAACCTTGCAGATCCTTTTACTAAGAGCTTACCGACTAAGACTTTTGATAGTCATGTAGAGGGCATGTGAGTCAGATATATGGTAACATAATTTTGAGTATAAGTGAGAGATTGTTAGGGTTAGTATACTGAAAATCATATTTTTAGTATTTAATTTTATTTTAATAAAATTAATTTTCTATTTTATGATAATCTTTATGAGCAATGTATGCATATCATTTCTTTATTATGCATAGATGTCCAATATTTTGTATAGTATTTAATCTGGTGTGTAGAGTACGATTTACACACAAAATATCATATTTTATATTCTTACAGAATATAAGTTTTATATTCATAGTTTAGATGGAAATAGACATACCATCGGTACGACTGTGACACAGAGTTTTAGTAGGCCTGTCTTGGTTACGGGAAACAGATAATAGCGTCATCTATTGTTCTGACTCTCTATACCAATACACTTTGTGTGTATTGAACAGGACATTTTAGGTAATTAATTTTATACTGACTATATAAATTAATTCATACCCCAAGGTTATTATGAATAGTACTTATCCTCTTAATTCCGAAATAATTATTGATTTGCATATATTTAATATTCGTTATTTTGATTAATTAGAATGTGCGATCTTATATGGGTCGATATTCCTGATGAGTTGGATAGCGGTATTATTTATATGGCGAATATTAATTATTGACGGAATCTACGTTCCGAATATCGGGATTGGCGATATCCCTTAAGGATGCTTATAAGTTTTGACCGAGCCAAACCCTACAGGTGGATTTAATTATCCAGCTGTCAAATAAGTTAAGCGGAAGGGTTTAACGAATATCAAGATGTTGATTAAATTAAATTGTCAATAATTAAACTTAGTTGGTAGGTATCAGAAATCTTAACGTGAGGAAAAATGGTAAGCATTTAATAACATGAGCTCAATGCAAGAAGGTCTTGAGATTAGAAGTTAGAGTGAAATTATAGTTCTTCAGTTGTGTGAACTGTAATTCAGTATTTTGTGAAAATTACAGAAACCGCTGCATGTCTTTTCATAATTGCATAAACTTCTAGAATGTGTGCGCATAAAACAACCAATAGTGGAAACTTAGATGAATTTATGACACGAGTTAATACGCAAATGGACGAGATGCGTCAAATGATTCTTGAGTTAGGCCAATCGCGTGAGCAAGGCCGTCAATCGCAAAATTCCAACCCAACCCCTCGTAATCATGATAATCCACCCCCAGATCAAGTTCAAAACCCGATAAAAGGAGCGAATATGAGGGAATTCTTAAAAATGAGACCGCCAACTTATAAAGGAGGGCTAGATCCAGTCAAAGCCAACGAATCGGTAGCAGCAATGGAAAAGATATTCAGCGTGGTGACATTTTTCGAAGCATAGAAAGTCAGTTTGGCAACCTACCAGCTCGAAGGTGAGGCACAACGATGGTGGAACTTAAAGAAGCAAGGTGACCCGTGGATGGAATGGGAACAATTCCTAGTGTATTTTTGGGAGAAATATTTTCCTCAATCCCTACGAGATGCAAAGTGCACCGTGTTCCAACAACTCAAGCAACGAGGACAAACAACAATTTCTGAATACGAGGCAAAATTTACTAACTTAGCTCAGTACGCCTTGCACATGATTCACACCGAGCACATGAAGGCCCAAAAATTTGAAGACGGATTGAAGCCTGAAATCAGAAGAATGATTCGACCTCTACGGCTAACCACTTACGCTGACGTCGTTGATCGTGTGTTGATGGTAGAACAAGAGAACAATAAAAGCCGAAAACTCTCTGAGAAACGAAAGCGTCAAACCACAAGTTCGGGAAACGCCGGGGAAAAGAACTTCAAAAGGCAAGACATGAGAGCAATAAACTGGAGGACCCATTGCTCGACGTGCGGAAAGGTTCACTCGAGAATTTGTGAGAAAGCGACCAACAAATGCAACAACTACAGTGTGAAAGGCTATATTAAGAAGAATTTTCCAGAACTCCTAGTAGCCAACGATGAAAGAGGAAACCTGAATCAAGCGATCAAGAATGCAAGAAGACCACCATTCGAGGCACGAAAGAACGACTACAACACCTAAAGCTAGTGGAGGACGTAATCATAATCCTAGGAGATCGTCAGAACGGAAGAAAGTAATCGCAGGTAATTTCTCCATTTATTTCTTAACCATTACATGCTAGTGATTCGATTTGTAAAAATCTTTTATACTAAGAAAGAAAGGAATATTGGAACCCTTAAGTAAACTATTGATATGCCAACCTGTGAATAAAAAATAATCGGCTCTACTAGAAATATAGAAACTATAGCTAGGGCTTGAGTAATAATTGTTGTCAGCTAAGCTAAAAAGATTCGTTGAGACTAGGATCACCTCAGATCATCCAGAACGACGAGAAAGATATGTCACTTACCCATATTATAGCATGACACGACTACCTATGGAAATAAGGCAAAATCTTAATTACGAAGATGTGACCGATACGTATTAAAGCCATTAAGAACAGTGACGATGCGATAAGAAAAATGAATACTGTAGCTACTTACGTAAAATACAATCCTATTACCCTAACTCGAGTAAAATTTAGAGAACCAAACTCCTAAAAGTGGGGAGGATGTGACACTCGATCTTTAAAAAAATGCTAATAATAATAATAATAATAAAAATAAAAATAATTAATCAAAAGACCGTTAATAGAATTTCTAACAAAACTTTAGCCTTAATTTTAAGGTCTAAGTTCAAGAATTTATATTTAATAAAAGGTTAAATTTAAGATAAAAATGTATTGTATGATTAGAAAATTTTTCCACGAATTCTAAGTTAATGTTAAATCACAAAATAATATTAAAAGACTAGTTTGAATTTTTGAAAATTTTCTAAACTTAAATATTCACAGTATAATCGTTAAACCACGATAAAAAATAGTAAATAGATAAAAAAATTCTAGTGATGATTCTAATTATACAATAATTTATGAAAATAGATTAAAAATTTATACTTAAATTTTTAAAACTTTTTAAATTAAATATTTTACATCAAAAATTTTATAAAATATAGTGGATCAAATGCAATGTACCATAAATGCAATATACGACGTCGTTAAACTGCTGTTTACAACTGTCCTCTCTGATGCCAATAAAACGCGTTTCACGCTCAAGCTTAGATAACATCTTCTACCTTCTTATATATCTCAGACGCTATATATACATTTATATATATAATATATATACAAACATTATGTTGCATATAAAAGAAACAGAGAAGAAGCAGCTCAACAACCGGCGCCATCAACCACTCCCCCACCGAGACCTCTCACCGCCGGCGCCACCTCCGGCCTCCAACCGCCGCCACCTCTCTAACCACCGCCGGCCGCCGTCGAGACCACCGTCTCTCTCTACTCTCTCTCCTCTCATCTCTCTCGATCTCTCTCTCTCCTCCTCTCATCTCTTATATATCTCTGTGTGTATATATATATATATATATACATGTGTATATGCATATATATAATGTAATTGCGTGTGTGTTGTGTGTGCGTGGTGTGTGTGTGTGTGTGTGGGGTAATTGCTGTGTGTGTGTTGTGTGTGTTATAGCGAAACCTGTGTGTATTTGTTTTTTAAACGTGAGTTTAGGGAATTGCTTGGTTACAAATAAATTAAAATGCTAAAAATTGATTAGTACCAAAAGTATTTTATAAAAATAATAAATTTTAGAGATTTAAAATATTGAATTTTATTTTTAAGACTAAACAAAACAAATTAAAGATTTTCATACATTAAAAATATTTAAAGCTAACTTTTAAAATAAATTTTCATAAAGAAAACTCAGAATATGAGTGTTTTAAAAGAGCTCAAAGTGTGTGTATTTGGGATTACTGTGTATTTATTGGGATTTATAGGTTATCTACTAATCTTAAGCTTCTTGTTTTACAATTAAAAGGCTAAAATTAAAAAGAAAAATTAATTTTCTTTATATGTTCTTTTTAAATAGTTTTATACCGAGCTTTAAATTATTATTTTTACTAAATAAGTATTTTAACATAGGTTAAAAGATTTTGTTAAAGTTAAGTCAGAAAAAAATAGAATAAAATAACTTAAAATATTTTCATGTATCAAATTATTAAAGTTAACTTTTTAATTTAACTTAAGTTATATTTTTCACTTAAAATATTTCTTTTAGTATAAACCAAGTTTTTAAATTGAAAATAAACATAGTTCAAAATAATTGTACTTAGAAGATTTTTACACATTAGAAGTTATATTTTGTGACTTTAGTTAAGTCGAAGTTTAACTAAAATAGAAATTTTATGTTAATGAAGAACTTATTTTTAAACTAAAATAGAATAAAAAAATTTAAAAAATTTTAGTTAAACTACAATAAGTATTTTATGAAAATAAGTATGTAAGAAGTAAATTCTTAAAGTTAACATTATTAGAATTTATATTTTAAGTATTTTAACGTAAGAAAGTATAACTTATGTATTTTAATTAGTTTGGGTAAAGATTCTAATAAAGTTAAAAAGTTGAAATTAAGGTTTAAAGTTAAAGCTTAGAAAATAAAATAGTTCAAATTTTCTTAATAAGTCAGTATCTTTGTATGCTATTTCTAGATCAATAAATCTTGAAAAGAAATAATCAGCTCTCAGTTGATATGTGAGTTCTTAGATATCTTGTTTTCTTTTCTTTTCTTCACATGTTTATGAGATATTGAAATGAAAATTAAGTCATGAATGTATGTTATATTTTTCGGGCTAGTAAGTCTCTAAACACATGAGTTTTGAATACACAATAAATATATTGATAAAAGTTCGAAAAGTCCTGACTCTGGGGGACAGTAAAGATACCAGAAGATCCCTACTCGGGGGACAAGAAAAGAATACCAAAAGGTCTCTACTCTGGGAGGACGAGAAAAGAATACCAAATGTCCTTACTACTCGGGAGGACAGAAAAATAACACCGAAAGGTCTTTACTTTGGGGAGACAAGAAAAGAATACCAAAGGTCCTTACTACTCGGGAGGACAAAAAAATAACACCGAAAGGTCTCTACTCTAGGAGAACAGAAAAAGAATACCAAAGGTCCCTACTCGGGGGAACATGACAATAATACCGAAAGGTTTCGACTCGGGGGCAGAAAAATACCGAGGGTTGGATGGAATAAGGATGAAAATTAGTTTGATGTCTGGTACAAAGTAAAATGATTTTAACTATATAAAGTTAAACTTGGATAATTCATGGCAAATTAGAAATCTTGATATCTTTGAATTAACACTAGCGTGGCTAATGAATTTTAACATTTTTCAGGTGACGCATGACAGGACAAAGGAAGTTGTACCTGAAAAATAAATAAATACTTTGTTTGTATTTTCATGTTTTCTATTTTATTTTAGTGATTGACTTTTCTGTATTCATCATATGATTTTGTATATAGCACTTGAATATATGTTTTAATGTTGGGTGTTATTTATTATTAGTAAGCTCTGGAATTTTCTTTTGAAATGAGATTCTAGGAAAGTTTAATTAACTTGTTTTCTCTTTAAAAAAATGTATCATTAGCAAAAATTAAAGAAAATAGAGGCTTTTGGTGAGTTTTGCCTCACTGGCCGGTCACGGACGCCATATTTAAAAATGGGTCGTGACATGTTTAGTTATCGTTATGGTATTGGTGTGAGTCACAAGGAAGTTGTTTTCAAAAACTTTTTATGATGTCACCCGTTAGAGTAAATTTATTTAGATTGGTGAGTAGATGTTACTAGTATAGGGAAGAAATTTTCTTATAGGAACACGTGAACTCAATGTATGAGAAGTTAAAGGGTAATAAAATTTTGTTATTTATGATGAAGTTGTGTAGTAACTTAATGTGAGTACGTGAGATAAATAAGTGTATGGATGAGAAGAGTGGAAGTGTAAGTAAGATTATATGAATTCATAGGTGTGATTTTTGTAAATGACCTTAAGAGTATTGAGTGTCTTAGTAGATTGTGGGTAAGATAAAATAATTAAAGAGAAAAAGTGGTTCTTAATTTGATTGTGTGGCAGAAAATGTGTGAAGAGATTGAGTTATGATGGTAAGAGATTTTGAAATCAGGAATTAATATTGTTCAGTTAAAGGATTGTAAAGTGGATGGTACATACGTGAAAGAAATATATGATGAGGTTGTGATTGGATTTATATGAGTAAGCATATACCTGGGGAGCATTTAGTCTGTGTGGTATGTTTAGTCGTAGTGACTCATTAGGTCCAAGTGGCGATATGAATCTTGATGATCGTAAGGCTAGAGAAGTCCAACACAAAGTGGTGATGTGATTTCGAGTGAATAGTCGCTAATCGATTGGGAAGTAGTCTTCGGCGTACGTTTGAATGTGGCAATGAGCTAGTTTTCGACAGAGTGACAGTCTTTCCAAGACAGAGGTGGAGAATGTTTGAAATCAGTTTCAATGGTGGGCTAGTTTAGAGACATACGATTGCTTGTGGAAGTCGTACTCGATGTAAGTTGTGTTTTGAAGCCAACGTGTTCTCAATGATAGACTGGGGTCATGATACCATAAATTGAAAGTGCAGGAGTCAGATATACCCAAGACTGCCTTTAGGATTTGTTACGAGTATTATGAATTCATGGTAATGCCTTTCGGGTTAACGAATACGCCTGCTGTGTTTATGAACCTGATGGATCGAGTGTTCAGAAGCTTTCTAGACCAATTTGTAATTGTGTTGATAAACGATATTCGGTTATATTCTCGGAGTGAAGAGAAACACAGGAAACATTGAAAGATTCTTTGAAGATCCTGAGAAAGCACAAGTTGTATGTAAAACTTGAAAAATGTTAGTTTTACTTGGACCGGGTGATATTTTTAGGTCATGTTATATCTGGAGTAGAAATTCAAGTAGACCTAACAGAAGTAGAAGTAACAATTAATGGGGAGAGGCTAACTAACGTGACAGAGATACGAACTTTTTGGGCTAGTTGATTATGTGACATGGTACTTGAAAGTTTGGTAGTAATTAGTTTAAGATGTTAGTACGACAAAACAACCATTACTCTAAGTGCTGAACATATGGGCTCGACCTTATTCACACTCGCAATAAAGAATGACTCAAGCAAATGGAACACAATTTTGGAGAACGAGAAGGCACAATGACAGTAAATCATCCTCAACCTTCCATACGATGAAGTACGAGGTAAAATTTCGAAGACGAAATGTGTTTAAGGGGGTAGTTTGTAACGATTCAGTACAAACCTTAATTGTAACAACCCGATTGATAACGATCCATGAAAAGACCTGGCCCAAACCCTAAGTGTTAGTGATGGATAGTCCATGAGATCATAGAACACGGAAGAAATTCAGAACTTTAACTCGAATCGAAAACCCTAAATTCAGTCCGAAAACTTCAAAAAGATCCAAAACTCGGGCAATAAAACCTTAATACCCGAAGAGTCTCCTAACATTCTAAATTAAGTATATATCATGAAATAATGAATTAAAAATAAAAAAAATTCTCATAAATAGGGTAAAATGTCCATTTTGCCCCTAATACAACGAAAAGCCTTAAAAATCTAAATTTTGACATATAGATACTCTAAATCAAATATTTAAGTACAATTAAGTAACAAAAGATAAAAATAACATCAAAAATATCAAAAATACCCCTTAGTGGCCGACCACCTTGGAAAATGTGCCAAAAAGTGACTTTTTTCTTTCTTTTTAGCTTAAAATGATGAGAAATATATTAAATTAAATATTATGATGATCAAATACTTGTTGAACAGATAATATACACAATAATATAGTGTTATAGATCAACAAAAATAAATAAATTATTATTGAAGTTCATACACAACAAAATAAGTCAAAAAGTCATATATTGTCAAAATAGCTTAATCTGACTTAAAATGCTACATCTATGTAAACAATTGCTATGAAAACTATGATAATACATGAAAATACTATTTTTCTCTAAACATACTAAAATAATAGGTCTCAGTAGAAAAAGACACCTAAAATATATATTAAATTAATTTTTAATGCATTTTCTTGCACAAAGGGCACAAAAATAAAAAAAAATCCCTTGATTGATGACGGATTAGATTTTTGTCCTCCTAAACTGACCTTAGCTGTATTTTAACTTCTCCAAATCTGATTTTGTTCCCAAACAACTTGAACTACATTAATGAGCTCATGTGATGTGTGAGGAAGAAAGAAAACATAAAAAAGTACCTTTAATTAATTACCTTGTTCCCTAGTGCTTTCTATATAAGCTAAGCCCAAACACCTTCTTTCCCTTGAATATTTCGGTGGAGAGAGAGAGAGAGAGATACCAAATTTTAATAGTTCTTGAGGGTCCATGGGAGAAGAAGAAGAAGAAGAAGAAGAAGAAGAGATTCAAGAAAGGGATCTTTGGAGACCATAGTTTTAAAGCTAAGTCCAAATTCATCCTCTATCGTCCTTTGATATCTCAAACATGTAAGTAAAACTTCTAAACCTTGTATCTAAGATCTCTCAAAATATCTCCTAACACATCCCTTTAAACACTCTATAAATTAAGAACTGAAACCAAACCGAAAAGGCGTCGTAGTTGGAATTTAGGGGCTGTTATGTTATTAGATAATATGAGATGTTATTGTATGTTGTTATTTTTGAGTTTGATGACATCTAAGTGTGCTAGAGTCTTGATATTAAAGTCTAGAATACAAGCATGCAAAGAAATGGAACAAAAACTTGACATAATATAAGTAGAGGACTTGAACCCTAAGAGGCTTAATTTTTGAGAACTTTGATGTTTCTGTCCTAAGATTTGAAACACCATAACTCAATGTAAAAAAATGATCTAAGTATGATTTTTATATCCAGCGTTATATTTTTGTGTTATCTTTCATCCAAAGTTGGTTTCAACTCATTTTCATAACTAGAACTCACGATATTGCAATTTTACCGAAGTGTGCTATTTTCTAACCAGTCAACACTATCGACTTGGGAACCTTATCCTAAAATGAGATCTGAATCTTGGACAAAACATAAAAGTTGTATATAACATGTATATATATCTATTCACCAAAAATGAGAACAAAATATTGAGATTTGACAGGTTAAAAACCCATTTAAAGTCTCTGTTGAGTTTTAGCTCCCAAGGAACATTATGCTACATAGTTTTGTGTAGCCCAAAATTTCTGTTTTTAGTGACCTATTCCAAAAGCGGTCTACATGAACATTGTAGCTAACATATTGAAGTACTTTCTTTTCAAAATCAGTCCTTAAAGCCTCGGGATGATATCCAAAAATCGTTTCAAACCCTCTGTCCAAAACCGGCTCTGCTGAGTTTTAGCGGCTGACAGAACCTATTTTCTAAACTTGTCAAAAAGTCTAATTTGTTTCAAACAACTACATTTAACTCTAAACATGAAACTTGTAGAGAATTTGTTAAAATAGAACATACTAAAAAATGGGCTCAATTGAGTTTCATTTGATACCCCAAAATTGAGAGCAACAGAAACTAGTTTTTGGTAAAAATCTGAAAAAAATGCTGAACCGTTTTTGCTTATGATGAATTGTTCACCTATTTGCCTTAGGATTTGGCCTTGGTATTAAACATGAGAGTTGTAAAAAATATTTTTATCTAAATGGTGTATACAAATCATAACTTGATCCCATGTCTAGGTATCCCGAAACCTAGTCGGCCCTTTTAATTTAATACTTGATTTTAACCTTAAAAATTGTTAAGTGTGATTCGAGAACCCTTTGCTATGAGACCCAAGTTTCTGTACGATGACTTATTTGAATTAGACGATTAATGTTTCTAAGTGAATGTATGATGATTTAGAACCAATGCTATCATATTTGAATCATATCTTGAGAATTATAGTTTGTGATTCACATACTTGTACCTTATGCTTTGCGTGTTATACCATGAATCTTGTCATGTTAATGCTATGCTATAAATTGATGCACTTGAGATCAATGGTACACATTATGAACATTGTCATTTGCATCCTGGCATGTTGGAGTCCATCTGTGTAAACCGTTGTTGGGATGGGCTGTGTTGAGATTATTCTTCTTGATTCTAATTTTAGAGCGTCCCTAGTTACCATTTTTGAAAATATTTTGGTTTATATACCCTGAGTGCGTCCCCGATATTGGAAATGATTTTGACTTGTACACCCTCGGTGCGTCCCCAATGTTACAGAAATGGTTTATAAATATTGTTAGGCACCATGGGTTCATCGCTAGCATTTTAGTTTCGATAACTTGGACATTGGGTAATTCGGAGAGAGCCTAATTCAGTTGACCTAATCCCATTGGGTAATTCAGAGAGAGCCTAATTCGACTAACCTAATCCCATTGCGGTGGTAATTTGGAAAGAACCCAATTATGGTTGTCCTAAATCCCTCATCTTGGTACTTTGTATAATGTGAATGTCTCTTGAATTCTCTTAGACTTTTGGTTGACACCGGCGAAGGCATCACGCATCTTAAGGTGGGTTTTGTGCGCATATAATTTTCGATCTGGATAAGGGTGGCTGAATATTTTGGTTGGCCGACCCCTACGCCGTTGCTATTGAGTAAAATAGCTATGGTATGAAACCAGGCAACGTGGTTTCTATTCACAACGAGGCCTGATGATGGATTTGGTGATCAAGACCCATTAAGTCTACTCTGGTGATTTCGGGCGTGAAATTTCTTTTATAATCTGGGTGCCTTGTGAGTTGGGCATCTGCATTTCATACACGCATGTTTATTGATTTATCTACTATCCTGTCATAAGTTTGTCTGTCTTCTTGACTATAAACTGTACTGGGTGTTATATGGCATGTATTGCGGTGATTTTTGTGTCGTAGATTAGTTAGAAGGTTAGAGTGTTTTGCTTCTGAGCCTTGACTCATGGCATTTGTGCCACAAGTAAGGAAGAGTTCTTTGAGGAAGTCGTTCCCGAGGGAGAAGAAGAGTTTGAAGAACAATGTGAGTTCTAAGAGCGCGTAGATCCCGCTAATGCATTCTGAGGAGTCGAGATTTCTGCTTTTGTGCTTATTATATTTAGTTATCTCGCGCTTAGTGTAATTTTTGAAATTTCTTGGTGAAATTATAATAATTATGTACTTTTGAACGGTTCAGAACTCTTTTATGATATAATAACTGACGTATGTAAATATGAATGAATTGCTAGAATATCTCTTTATTTATATTTATATATGTCCTGACGTGCCCAGAGGACGGGGCGTCGCACTCGTTATCCCAGCATATCTATAGAATCATTTAAAAACTAAATCGTAGCTTGACTACGAAAATATTTTCACAATTATACATTAAATATGTATAAAGATCCACCCATCAAGCATGGAGATCAAAAAAAAATATTTTTAAAATATTTTTTCCCACTTCTAACAAAACGTTTCAAAACTGAAACTCAACCCCGAGAGTTAGCTCCAAAACCTCTAAAACACTTTTATTTTCAAGCCTCTTGTTTTAAGAAAACGACGGATAAATATCACATTCTAAAAGACTACGAGCTCTTGGAACTCACCCTGATCTCTAAACTCTTCTTCTCACACAAAGAAAGAAATGGGTCAACACCAACAAAAAATGTGTTGACACAAACAGCAAATGAGTCAATACAAACAGCAAAAAGTGTTGACAAAAATAGCAAAAGGTATCAACACAAAAGAACAGAGATATTCAATACAGCAGCAATAGAATACTCAACACCAAAAGAAGGAAAAATGGTCGATACAAATAGAAAAGTGTCGACACAAAAAAAATAGAATTTTCAAATTATAGAACAAGCGACTAGCGATGGCCAAAAGCAAACCTTAGCTACGGAAACAACTTCTCAGGCCAAAATTAAACCAGCCAAACACCTATTTTTCAACCCATGGATGTGCACGGGCCTAAAGCAAGAAAGAAACACCGAAAGAAAAGCCTCAAAACCCATTTCATCCAACCAAAATCAACTAAAAACGATTTTGAAACATAACCTGATTTCTCATGCATTTTTAAATGGTAAAAACACATATAATTGCACGTAACACACCTTTAAGACATGAGAGCTTAGGATCCTACCTCGGTGAGTCAAAAACTCGACGTCTCAAACCACGTAAAAAGACGAACTTTATCGGAATAAAATTTCATCCAAATGAGTACGTAGCCCTCGGTGTAGATAGTAATGATTCGCTACTCGATCGCCAAAAACAAAACTCGAGCCCCAAGAAAATTTAGAGAAAAGGCAGAAGTTTTGATTTCAGAAAAAGAAACTTAGCCTCCAAATTTTTTAAAATATCTCCACAAATATTTAAAAGTTAGATATTTATAAGCCACAAAAATATCTTTTTTTTTTAATTCACGCCACAACACCCAACGACCCCCAGGATCCAACCCAACATGCATTTCTAAGCTCGAACAAGCGTAAAACACATATATACATGATGTTCTATGACACAAAAATATAAATAAACACGTCAAATATATAAAATGAAAAAAAAAACAAAACTGGGTCTCACATAAATGCTCACAATTCGTCATTCATCTAGATTAATTTATAGTTTAATCATAAAGGTAAACGTCCTTATCTATATAATAAAATAGAGATGAAAAAATGCCTAACACATATTTTCAACTCTTCCACTTAGTTCGTCTTTTATTTATTTCCATCTTTTATTGCCATTAAACTTGCTTCTCGGACTTAATCAACCATTAAACATTCATTTCTTCCCTTTTCTTTTCTTTTTCTTTTTCATTAGTTGCATTCTTTTCTCGTTATCTTTCTTTCCAATTCATCAGTCCTTTATTCACTTTTTTATTTCAATTCATTAATCAAATTACTAAACCGACATCGGGTGCAGTTTATAAAAACTCCTCCCTATTCTCCCAACAAACTACGCAAAATCGTTGGATAATAGATAACTCTATAACTCATTACGACAATACTCATTTTACAAATCTCACCCGAGGGAACACAGCACCCAAATCTATTTTATGGAGGCTAACCTAAGGGCACACGACACCTATTTTGTGTAAGTTTTCGATCTTTCACCATGTAGCTAGTCACATCAACTAATCTCGGTTCAACATTTGATTAACCATGTCAATATTCATTAACAATTGGGAGTGTATCTCCCCAATTCAATTCCAAATCATCTTCGGTTCAATATTTGATTACCATACCATTATTCGTTAACAATCGGGAGTCCATCTCCCCAATTCAATTTCAAATCATGAGGTTCAAATAACGTCTCATAAGCGTACATCAACATTTTATTAATAACTTATCTTTACTCCATTCTTGCTTAATAATTTTCACTCTAGTTATTGGTTTAACTATAAATTCACGTTTCTCATGTCACAATGTCCAAGTAAATGATCATTAATTTCACATTCAACATTTTTTTTATTCATCAATCATTGTACCTTGATTTAATCATAATTATATTCAAGTCATGCACTAAAACTCACAATATAGGTTAAATCTCAATGTATCTTATAACCAACTAAATAATTTCATCCATCTTTCAGTTTTAACCAGATGAGTACCAAACACAAATTCAAGTTGATTTCTTCCATCCATTAACATTATTGTTGTCCAATTCAAGGTTCACATTAATTACTCATTAATTACTCATTAAACCTCCAAATCTTAGTTTTGAATTCATTTACCACTCAAAGTTATGAAATCATATAACCCAAGTTTAATATTCATAAATTCTACATTTAAGAATTTATACTTTCATAAATAAATGTTCAAATTTGATACACCTTCTATGATCCATCAATCAAGGAATCATAAACATATATCATCAATAAGCTTGAACATACTCATTATATCTCATTACCATAACGTCAAAGTTTTATCGCAATTCCAACTAAAATTCTTGTATCAAAGTTTCCAAAGATTAGAATTTGGGATCTCAAATTCAACCTTAAATCCTCAAGCTACCAAGTTGCAATACTCACACAACTTACTAAAGTATTTTAGCATCACCATTTTTATCAAACTATCCAAAGTTTAAACCATTAACTCCTGCATTCAGTTAGTTTTTCAACCACCTCTCCAAAGCTTAAGAACTTAAAATCACCGAATTGATTTTTAATTCACAAATTATCGTGTTACATCACTTATTTTACTGATAATGAGTCTCAAGTTCACTATGTTAATCAATTATCATAATTCCAAACCAAATAAACCAAAAGTTCGTTAGGATTTTGACAAATCTAATGAAAATTTGGAGTTTCAGATTATTTTCATATTAAATTATCACAAATCGCTTCAATGACCAATGCTAGTCAAAGTTCTACACTTTCAAGTTTTAAGTCTTGTGTTATCCACCTAATAAGTTATGAGTTTAAATCAAGTTAGAATTTAGTGAATTCTCCGAGTCTTACTATTAAACTCTAATTTTAACTCTCCAAATCATAATTCAACATCGTATGATAAAACCCATAAAATCACTCTTTAGGTTCACCCTGTACAATATTAGAACATTCAAATTACTCTTTATGGAATTTAAATTCACTAAGTTTCAAATCTTGCTACTAGCTATGAATTTAACCTTCACAACACACATACTCTCAAATTAAATGGGTTACATAATTCATCAAGTTAACTCTAACTCAATACCCTGTCCAAATCTTCAAGGAACCAAATCTAATATATGCCAAGATTAACTAAACTTTATGGAAGTTTGTTCAGTTCATAGGTAATCTTAAAATTTTTAAATTTTCTAACTCAATATGAAGTCACATGGCCATAACTTTCTCCCTTATACACCCATCTAAGAATATATTGCAATCACTATGAATCTAAATCAACTAATCCATGAATTTGTCAAAATTTAACTTAATCACTTAAACTTTTAGGGTTTCTTAATGTTAACATCTAAAGTCAACACAATGCAAACCACTAAAATTAGTCATCATCCTATTTTCCGGAGCCTCCAACGCATTGTAATCTCGCCAAGATTAAAACCCTAGGTTCAGCCCTTCAAGAAATCTTGGCCTCCAGTTGCTTGGCTTCTTGATTCCGTGCCGGCGTCGTCTAATTTCGTGAGAAACTCGTTCGATTTCTGTGGAGGAGAGGGGTTCAGAGCTTGAAGCTCCAGCTATAGCCGAAACATGGGAAAAAAAACGGGAGGAAGAAAATGGCGCTACCGGTGCCGAGGGTTTGGAACCCCTTTGGTTCATCTAATCTCTCTTTCATTTTGTTTTTCCCATGAACTTCTAGTTCTAGATCATCTCCCACACATGAATCAACCATGGAAAGCAAAAAAGAAGGAAGAAGAAGAAATCGGCGTTGAATCGGGGCGAAGGGGGAGAAATGATGCGGGAATGGGGAAAAAGGGGAACCTGGGGTTTTTAATTTCTGGTGTCAACTCACATTTTTTTTATAAAGAGAATTAGGGATTGATACTCAAATTCCATCTATGGAACCAATCTATGGAACCAACATTAGAAAAACAAAGGGAACAATGAAGAAGGAAGCAGGCGCCGGCGGGCGTGATGCTTGGGGTGTGTTTGGGTTTTGTTTATCCCCTGGCCCTGAGTCATGTTCTCAAAAATTCTTGAAAGTAATTAAATAAACATATTCTCATATGTTATAACCCCACTTTAATTTAATTCAATTTAAATCTTTTTTTTTTCTACAACTCTCTAGAATATCGTTAATTACAAATGCTCCAAATGGGTTTACTCCTTATTTGGGGGTTAAATAAGGTAGCTTACCTTCTATTTCCAACTTAATTTAAATACAATTTTAAATATTATTATTAAAATTTTTTATCATTCACAAAATTTATCACCTATTATTAATTTAAATTAACACCATCCATTCAAATTAATTTAAGATAATTAATTAATTAATTAAAAATAATTAAATAAACTTACAAATGTTTTTTATATATTTTGAATCAAACAGTAAAAATTACCTTCCCGTGTAAATTGCAACACATCTTACGGTCAAAACACCCACGCCCAAAATGTATTCTTCATCCAGCGTCTTCTCTCTCTCTCTCTCTCTGTCTCTCTCTCTCTCTACACCTCCCTCTTGACCCGACGCCCCAACACCCTTCTCTCAAATTTCTCTGTTCCTGCTCTCCCATACCATCGACTGCTTTTGTGGCAGGGTTTTGGTTGCTGGATGTTGCCAACAATACGACTCAGGGACCTTGCAGAGCCATAAACAAGGAAATGTTGACAAAATACCGTTGTGGTCACGTTACCACACGCCGCCGTCCAAACACCGCCGTCCTGTCGCAGTCGCGCTGCCTCCACGCCGCCGCCAGATCTGTTTAGGTACTTCCATTTTCTCCTAACATTCTCTCTTCCCTTCTGATTTCCAAGATCTGTGGGGAGTAGTGGATGGGTTTGTTGTGTTTTCACTGTATTGATCACGCGATTTCATACATTTTTTTGATCAGATTGAGAAAAAGAATTTTTTGGTCGATCTACATTTTTTTAAAATCTTTGCAGAACGCCTACATTCACAACCAAGGAAAATGTTGCACAAGTTGCCGATGCTTCAGTAATCCTCATTAATAATAATCAGAAAGGTAATCAGTTATTTTTGTGTAGTCTGTTATTTGCTGCTTGCGTAAATAAACAACAGTAATTCTAGAAAACTTCAGTTGTAATCGCTTCTCTATTCTTTGTAAATCTGTTTGGAGATAATTAATGGTGATCGGTTTTGCAACTTTTCTTGAATATTGCTCTTGCAGTGATTCCTAAGAAGGCTGGTGTAACCAGCTACATCAGACCTTCTAGATGTTTTTGCTTGGAAGAGAAGCATCTTCTAAGGCAACTTTCACTTTACCTGAAAAGCTTTGGCTTTCATTTGTTAAGCAGAAGGTCATGAATTACCATCAAAAGTCATTAAAGTTATCTTTTTAGTTCACACACATAAACACCGTCCCAATACACAACCAACTTTCAGTTGTAGACATTTGGTTTTGCTTGGATTTCATATTCGGGGGAGTGGATGTGAAACCAAGTCCTAGCTGATGGCATCTAGGGCGCTCCAGAATCAGCTGTTGAACAATTTGTTAATGAAGTTGCAGGAAAGCCTTCCTTGGAATTTATCAAGCTTGGGATTTTCATTGCCAATTGATATTATTGAAGGCGGCTAATATAAATTATGGATCAATGGGGACATGGCTGCAATGTTGATGGGTTTAGGATTATCAATGGTGTTCCTTACATGAATTTCTTACACTGTTATCCATGAATCAAAAAAATGGAAAAAATGAAGAGACTTGGAAAAAAACGTATCTTATCTTCCTTAAATTGAATGGAGATAGTTTTGCACATGCTTGATGGGGTCTCACAAAAATTCAGTTATTTAGCAATGGATAATGATTCAATGAAGAGGGTTATGGAGCAAATGCATTGTTGTTTCATTCTATAATTTTAAATTTGTTGACACCTGTTATATATAATTCCTCTCTTATTTTGCTATTCCTCCTGTTTCTGTCATATTTTAGTGTTTGCTTCACATTTGAAGATGTTGTTCTTCTTACCTTTATAATTACAAAAAAAAAAAAAAATCTTTTTATGTCATGCAATTGTTATTGTTGTTTCATTTTATAATTTTAAATTTGTTGACCTTGTTATATATAATTCCTCTCTTATTTTGCTATCCCTCCTATTTCTGTCATATTTTAGTGTTTGCTTCACATTTGAAGATGTTGTTCTTCTTACCTTTATAATTACAAAAAAAAAATCTTTTTATTTCATGCAATTGTTATCTTTGGATTTCAAGCTAATATTTTTAGCTAACAATTTTTGTTTGTTCATATTTTTTGTTGAAGAATTCTGGATGTTGTCTGATTTTATATTCTCAGTTAATGTTATTTCCTAAATAATGATTGGTTTTGACTTAAATTAAATGGTGTTGATAGTGCATTCATTGTAGGGTTTGGACTTCTAGGTAAGGAACCTATGTTTAGAGGTCAATCAAGGAGGGTTCATTGGTGGGGATTGGTGGGGTTTTGCTAAGTACAATTATTAAATTATAATTGTAATAGTTATATGTGGTTATTTTGGATCTGGTTTTTGTCAATTTCATAGCTTGGTTTCAAATTGTTCTTTGGTTGTTTTGAGATCATCTAAAAAAAAGATTGACAATGTTTTTGTCAAATTCATAGCTTGGGATAGTTGTTAATTTATCTTTCCGTTTCGGGGAGGAACGGAGAGCAAAGAAAGGGAAGGACATTTTAGGCCCAGTCTCTGTGCGGCTTCGTGAAGTTTCTGAATTTCTTCTTCACCTCTGGGAAGTTTCTAATTTCCATTAAAATAGTTCAATTATTCCTGAAGGTATTGGGAAATTCTTTTGATTTCCTATTTCTGTTGTGGATGACTTTTGTTTGACGAATAGGTTGTGTATAATAGCTGGAAGGTGAACTCATAGTTTGAGCCTAATCTTTTACTTTAACTTAGAACTTAGAGCTCGAGCCTATTTCATTGAGCCCTTTTCATTGAGGTTCTTTTTAATGTATAGAAATTATGTGTTTTCTTATATAGTGGATGTTTCAGAAGACATGCAGATGTGTACATCTAACAGGGTATATTATTAATTTAGTTTTCTAGAATCTAACCTCACAAATTATTCATGGATCATAATTTAACCCTCAAGGAATTAACTGTTGGAAATTGATAATATATGCTAGGTTTGAAGTTGTATAGAAGTTTCATGCAATAAGGTTTGATAACTTCCCTTTTTAAATGTAGAAGTTGTGTATGCTGCCCCCTTTCCAACAGAGCTTCTTATAAATACTTGAAGGTTCATGTTATTACAGCAAGATAGTACTCTTATTTGGAAAGATTTTACTGGTAATAAGCTCTATTATCAATTGGATGGACATTTAGGCTATTATTGTTTGATGTATTCACATGTTGTGTTTAAGTGGTTATGTATGCATAGATATAAAAAAGAAGGTAAGATTTCCTACCTGTTGGCAAATGCATTGTTGTTAAAGCTCTAAGATTAAAGGGAAAATATAATTTTGGATAAATTAATATAAAGAATACATGATATTGATTTGAACAAATTAGTTTTGCACAAGCTCATCATTCATTTGGCGTTTGGCATAAATGGATTTTGTGATGCCAAAAATTAGTCACTTTTATACAATAACTATTGTTTGGCATGTGGTGGTTGTGGTGTAAGATTTCTATAATTTGTAATCTCTTTAGGCATATTAAAATATTTGGTTTAGATTGTTTTAGGAGTATCTAAAGAATAATTACTTTTAGTTAATGTTAGATCGTGTTTGGAGTGCCTTTTAACACGAGTAATAACTAGAGGTGGTTGTGGAAGCTAGCTTCAGCTTTTAAACAAAGGGTGGTGGTACTTTGGTCGGAAATTGGTTGCTAAGGTTTTGGGTTGCAAGTCATTCCTCTTTTTTTATATCTTCAGCTTTCATCAATATTTATCAATGTGAGGCCTATATTAAGCCAAAAATGGAAGTATTTTAGTAGTTAAAAAATTCAAGACTTGCTTTGATATAAATGTCAAAAAAGCACTGAATTGAATGTCATTTTGAATTGGATGTTGTTTCTTAAATCTACTTGGTCCATTGGACATTGAAGATTGTTCTATTTTTCAAGAGAATGAGTTTTTAGAAAAGCATGTTGCCAAGTGCTTTTAGGCTCAAGCATTTTGTTTGAGAAGAAATTAAGTAAAATCATGATTGATGTGCATAATAATTTAAAAGTTGTCTACTACAGATTTGTTCTACAATTCCCATTTTTACTCGATATACATGTGTCTTTTTAACGTGGATATTTTTGTTTATGCTGAACACAGTAATATTTTATTTCTAAAGTTCACTACTAAGATTTAATTATGAAATGTTCTATTTGAAAATGTCTTTGTCAGTTTACTGTAGAAACATTGGCAACAAAAGAATTTGTAGTGGAATTTTTATCATTTGAATTAATTTATTATAATTGAGTTAGGTAGGCGTGTATGATACTAAATTTTTTTATGAAAATGCATTTAGGTGCGGGTTATCATGTAGTATATATATAGGGTTGTAATGTGTTGTAGGAAAAGTAATGAGATAGAGAGGGATTTCGACAAACTTGGGATTTATGACTATTATTTTGTGGTATTTAAATAATTGTTTGGATTAAAAGAATTGCTCTTATATTTTAGGGTTTTTATTTTGGAATTCAATTTTAAGGTCTAGTTTTTTGTTTTTTGTTTTTTTTGTTTTTTTTTTGCTACATATATCTATATTTTCTTTATCTATACTAATCACGAAATTCAAAAAATTGGGTCCTTACAATTTACTTCCTTTAAAATAAATTTTGTCATTGAAATTTGTTTGTACGTCGTGCCTTTTTTTGATAAAAACTGTGGATAATTTACTCATATCGTATCTTCTTGCTCCGGGGAGATTCCTCAATTCCTCAATGTCACCACAAGACGCACGCTAAAGGGATTGTTTTTCCTCTGAGAACCTTATTGCGGCGATCTAGAACACTTACCGATTTCTCCTCAAAGGTGGCATTGCCATCAATTCAGAGCTCTCCTAGTTGAGTGTGTGGGTAGGGTCCAGTTGGTACCTTCTTAGCATGGTGACGTGGAATACGTTGTGGATGCTCGCGAGCTGTAGGTGTAAAGCTAGGCGGTAAACTATTGTTCCCACTCTTGCCAAGATTTTGAATGGCCTAGTGTACCTTAGCCGTAACCTTCCTTTTTGGCCGAAGCGGATAATTTCTCACTGTGGTTGAATTTTAAGAAACACGAGATCTCTCACGTTGAATTCGAGGGGCTTTCGTCTTTGGTCAAATAACACTTTTGTCAAAGACCAACAATAAATTGACCAAAAATACACAAAGAAACAAAGTCTTTGGTCAAATAACACTTTTGTCAAAGACCAACAATAAATTGACCAAAAATACACAAATAAACAAACACGCAGGTATATGCAATTCTCATGTATTCACAAAAACCCACAAAATAAAATAAATGCATTTTTCACGTATTCACAAAAACCCACAAAATAAAATAAACAACAAATGCTAAATTGACAAAAAATTAGTGGCAATATTGTCTTTTGTGTATTAATTCCACTTTTTCACAGTATCAACACAAAATAACCACCCATACCCTTGGGATAACAGTAGTCACACAGTTTGGGTTACTAAACTAGTTGAGAGGGTTTCTGTAGTACCGCACTCTATTTGCTTCTTAAGCACATGACTATGAGGAACTATATTTAAATAGTGCAATCAAAGACATTATCTCATAAACAAACATGCCCTTAAGTTCTAAACATGGATATTAGCAAACATTTAAGATCAAGGATCCTTAGAATTTTTTATCATTTGATTTTGTTTTGGGGTAATTTAACATGCCCTTGGGTAATTACATCAAATACCTGTGGGAGGAGACCTAGAATTTTGCTCTTTTCCGGGAAAAGAAAATCATTTTTGTTTCTAGGAGAAACATGTCAATGAAATAGATTAAATTTGATTGCTAAGAAAGTATCGTAGATGTTAACTTGACACAGGTTGTGTTTGGTTTGTAAATTTAGAGTGTACATCTTTTCATTTCCTTCGTTTTTTTTGGGCGTCAAATTCATGATCTGAAGACAGCCAAACAAGCGCTAACAATGTCTGGTTTGGAATAATAATTAATTTGTTTATTTTATATTATTTATTTTTATCTTTATTGATGAAAACATTTTACTTTTTTGATCTTATAAATAATGTTTACTTTTTTTTTTTTTTTGTCTTAGCACACCGATGTTTCGCATCCTTTGTTTTTATACTGACCATTGGCATGAGATTGATTGATATAGCAAAAACGTGTAAAATAAAAAAACATAATAGGGATTTGGATTCATTGATTCAGAATAAATGTTGAAAATAAGAAATAAAGATAAAAATTTGAATTCGTTGATTAAAGAATTTACCAAAAACAAAAATCTTCTTTAATCCGTTGATTCACAAGAATATTAGAATTAAAAGCAAAAAGAACTTTCAATATATTATTATTTAATCAAATATTGAATTGCTTGAATGCTTATATCCATTATTTATAACCAATAAAATCTTCTCTTGACTAAGAAACATAAAGAAAAAAAACAATACTTGCCTGACAAGAAAAATAAGAGAAAAATATAAAAAATACCAAAAATACCAAAAATGTCAAGATTTCATTAACCTCAAATTTAAAAACTAGAATAAAAAATAAAATCTTAGAAAATAACCTAACTGAAAATGAATTTGTTAAGAATGAGTAATTAACAAATTAATTATTTTTTGAAATAATAAATTTAAAGATTTGACGCCTAAATAATAAATTTTGGCCAAAAAATGATTTTAGTCATGTCATAACAATGTGTATTGTTCGTTGGATCGTTTTTAACTGAACATGAATCTTTTGTGCTTAATTTGCCAACACTGGATCGCACATCTACTATATCTATTAGGCATTTCGATAATGCAATACTTTCATGGAGGAAAAACCAATTATTTTTGCATCATTGATGTCGGCACAAAATGTGCTTGTTAGACTTTTACTTACGTTTTTGTGTTGCTATATATCCATGCAGGTTGTGCATGAATTTGCAAAGAAGATGGTTGTTTTTCTATTAACGTAGGCATGAAATATGTCTTGGTTGTTAGGATACTCCCGCCGTAAAGGCGGGGATTGTTTTGATTTGTTGTTAGGAGAAATCTTCCTAATTGGTAGTTATGTAATTACCTAGGATACATTCCTGGTAGACATCTATTTTTTTGTCACAATTAATTACTCAAAAATAATATTTTACTGTTTTGATCCCTCTAACTTGACAAAATAAAACGATAAAGATTTTAATCAACAAATTAAAGCATTCAAAAAATAAAAAAATAAGATAAAATAATTAGTATTTTTTAATTTCTTAATTTTTAAAGATTTTTTTTAAGTTTTTCAGTTTTTGTTAATAAAGAAAAAATGTAAATAGAATGTGCTCAAAAAATAAAAAGAATCTAAATAAATAAAAATAAGTCTGATGTTACACTTTTATCAGTTGTTAGGCCTTATACAATAAATTCAACATTTGTTATCCTGTACAAACGAAATCAGAATAAATAATTACCCAAAAGATAAATCAGAATAAGCGAAATCATGCAACTGCTTTGTTATTGCTTCCGCTGCCGGAGGCTATCAATCAATTCTTTTCTCCCTGCCAAAATCTCCGAGAACACACCGTCTGCTTCCTTCCCCATGGCGTCCAGCAGGTCCTGTACCACCTCCAATTTTCTTTCCAACTGCTCGGCGCTGCCACCACCTTCTCCGGTACCCATAGCTGCAACAAGGCAAGCCGCCACGTCCTCCACCTCTTTCACTTCCTTCAGGGTCCAATATTTCTCTGTCGTTGCCCCGCAGAAACCCGAATCCACTGCCATTATTGAAGAGCCAAGCAGCTCACCTGCTGCTTTTTTCATCTCCGAGTATGGTTCAACGTCGCCGGACAAGGCCGAGAGCACAATTCCACATACCCAGTATCCGATACTCTTCATTACCATCAACGCTTGGTTGACAGCCCTTTCCTCGCCGAAATAAGGCCTTTCTTCTTTCTCTTTCAGGTCTTCTTCCACTGTCAGACTCTTGCCGACAATCTTAAACTGATTTCCTCTCAGCCACTCAATCGCCACAGGCAGCAAAGTCTGGGCGAGGCTCAAAGCATGAGACATTGACAGCAGGGCTTGACCCAGATGAGAAAGACAAGAACTGATGGAATTGAGAAGTTCTAACAACTTCAAGCTGTACCTGAGATACTCTTCCATGGAAGGAACCTCCCATTTGCTCATGGGATAGTCTATATCAATTACAAGCTTAGCAAAAGCCCTGTTGGCATTGGGAAGCAGCTCCAAGCATTGGTGAATCCATGATAAAGACAATAATTCCGGTCCGGGTTTCAAATCGGTCAATAATTTGTTTATACAGTTAGATACATCGGCTCGAAAAGCTTGAAAAGACGCTGTTAAGGCTTTAGATTGATGGTGGTGGCGGCAACGGCTGTGGTGGTGGTGATTCTCCAGTTTGGATGAGAGTTTAAGAGAGTGGCGAAGACTTTGAAACAAGAGAACCATGCCTGAGACAAAACACAAGGAGGAGGGCGGAAAGGTTTTGAAGCTTGGTTTTGGTCAATCTGGGGGAGCAATGGGCAT